>CM022298.1:453302659-453566515 GCA_011799875.1 Thinopyrum elongatum | reverse complement strand
GCGAGCGTGATGGGTAAGTTGGTGCACCCCGCAGGGAAGAACACTTTATCGATAGCCGGTCCTACGGTAAAGGACACTCGGAGTGTATCCCGATCGATACAACTAGAACTGGACCCTTGAGACGTTAACAGGTGATGACTGTATTGGCTCTGGGATCGCTTTCTCACAGGGAGTCGAGAAAGGATTAGGACGAGGTTTGATGACTTTATGGCTCTGGGATTGCTTTCTCGCAGGGGGTCGAGAAAGGATCTCTGGGTGAGGTTGATAATATTACTGCTACATTATAGGTATTGTCTACTCTCTTTACTGCGAAGACCGCTGTGAAGATGCTAGTCTTCGATAGGACTAGGCCTTCTCTCTATTCTGGCATTTCTGCGCCCAGTCCACAATACAGCCTCCCCTTGATATGTGCATATGTAGTGTAGATCCTGCTTGCTGAGTACTTCTGAGTACTCACGGTTGCTTTGTTTTCCTTTTCTCTCCATATCAGTTTGACGTGACCAGAGGACGGAGCCCCCTGAGAAAGATGCCCCGAGATCGCTACTACTACTACCCAGAGGATGGATACTACTACGAGGGACTGACGACCAGGAGTAGGATCGGAGGGTCCCAGGCAGGAGGCATTCGCCTTCGATCGTAGTGTTTTATTTTGCCCCGCCTTTCTAAAGGCCTTTCTGTTTCTATTTCATATCTGTACTCAGATATCGATGCTTCCGCTGACGCTTGTTCGCCAGCTTATGTATTCGAGCCCTCGAGGCCCTGGCTTGTAATATAAAGCTTGTATGACTTTATTTATGTTTTAGAGTTGTGTTGTGATATCTTCCGTGAGTCCTTAGGCTGATCGTGTGCATTTGCGTGTATGATTAGTGCACGATCGGGCGGGGGCGTCACAAGTTGGTATCAGAGCCGATGCCTGTAGGAACCCCCTTTCCAACTCCTTGCCGAAGTTGAGTCTAGAAACCAGAAAACTGTTTTACTAACTTTGTGTGGCTTACGGGCCCACGTCGCCAATGGGAGGTATTAGTATCTTTTATTCCTCATCTTTACTCTGGGACTCAGACCTCTCTCCTTCGGGTTAACTAAAGTTATATAACGCCGACACTTAGGATCTCGTAATTCTCGCCACCCGGAGAGCTGGATATATGTGCGATTCCCTGACATTGATCTGATTAGTCTGATAATCATTTTCCTTCCATTGTTTGTTTAACTTTTCTCTCCGAGATCGGTTATACTTCCTTGTCATTTGACAATCATGAGTTCCCTCTGTCTCAGATGGATCGTTTGTTTCCACCACACCCTGCGACGCAGCTACCAGCTGTTCGAGCAAGGGATACATCCAGAGTACATTCTTATCCACTGGGGCAGATGTCAATCCGTTACAATACCCCAGTACTTTCCTCCAGATACCCACAAAGACTTTGTGATCTATGTGACGCATCCGTGAAGGATTAGGCGTCTTGTATAAGCAAGAGCGTAAAGTGATGCTTATGGCTCTCGTCAGTTGCGCCCACATGAAGAGAATTATCAGTACATGATCTAGAACTAGCTGCTGTGATCTATGCACTGCAGTTGTGGCGACATTACCTCCTCGGTAATCGTTGCGAGATCTACACGGAATAAAAGTTTGAAGTACTTGTTCACTCAGCCATCTCTGAATCCCGTCAGCAAAGATGGATGGGAGACCATTGCGGACTATGATTTGGGTATTTCCTATACCCCTGGCAAGGCTAACGTGATGGCTGATGCCTAAAGCCGCAAGTCATATGCGACAACCTCATGGTTAGGCGAGCTCAACCTCGTCTTTTGAAGAATGTGCGAGCTGAATCTGCGTATTGTTCCACAGGGTTCTCTTAATAACCTTGTGATACAACCAGATCTGAGAAAGCTGTTTAAGAATGCGCAAGCTAAAGATGCTGAAGTTGATCTGATGAAGAAAGACCTTCACCTTGTAAAGTACAGGGATTTCTCGCTGTCTGAAGATGGAACCTTGTGTATTCAGGAACCGCATTGTGGTACCTCGTTTCGAACTTATGACTGACAAAGTCATGAAGGAGGCACATGATACCCCGCTGTCTATTCATCCGGGTTAGCACCAAGATGTATCGTGATCTCCGTCAAAGGTACTGGTGGTCTAGAATGAAGCAAGACATTGCTCGATATGTTGCTGAATGTGATGGTGTCGTCGCGTAAAGCAGAACATCAGAAACCTCTGGAATTCTGCAACCACTTCCTATTCCTCTATGGAAATGGGATAAGGTTCAGATGGATTTCGTTACAGGACTTCCCAGGTCACAGAAGGGTCACGATGCTTTCTGTCGTCGTCGACCAACTCTCAAAGTTGCACACTTTCTGCCTGTCAAGGAGACGATCACTGCTAGTCAGTTAGCAGAGTTAATATCTCCAGAATTGTTCACTCCACGGTATTCCGAAAGAGATCAGTTCAGACCGTGGAGCATATTCACTGGTCATTTCTGGGGAAAGTTTCCAAAAAGCTATGGGAACTCATATTACTTGGAGTTCAGCATATCACCCCCAGTCTCAAGGCCAAGTCGAACGAGTCAACCAAGTGCTTGAAGATATGCTTCGAGCTTGTGTTATTTCTTTCGGCAAGAAGTGGGAAGAATCTCTTCCGTATGCCGAGTTCTCTTATAACAACAGCTATCAAGCCAGCTTGAAAATGGCCCCCTTGAAGTTCTCTATGGACGTAAATGTCGAACCCCTCTGAATTGGTCAGAAACTGGGGAACGACCTCTTGTTGGGCCGGATATTATTCAACACGCCGAAGAACAAGTTGTATTGCCGAGAAAATCTTAAGGCGGCTCAGGACGCCAGAAGAGCAACTATGATCGCAAACGATGGGGTTGACTTATCAACCTGGTGACGAGCTTATCTACGTGTCACTCCTATGAAGGGCACTCACCGTTTTGGAATCAAGGGAAGCTAGCTCCACGCTACATTGGTCCTTCCGCGTTGTTGCTAGACGTGGTCAAGTGGCGTATATAAAATTGGAATTGCCGCCGCAATTCTCTCATATCCACGACGTCTTCCATGTGTCGCAACTTCGTAAATGCTTCAAGGAATCTCCGCACCGATCGTGGATCACGAGATGCTTGAATTCCAAGATGATCTTCTTATAAGGAGCATCCGATCCGCATCCTCGATGAAGCTGAACGTCGGACCCGTCAGAAGGTTAACAAATTCTGAAAGTGCAGTGGTCAAATCATACTGAAGATGAAGCCACTTGGGAACGCGAGGATAATCTTCGTGGGGAATGCCCCAAACTTTTTCTTTCTACTTCTTAATCTCGGGACGAGAATTCTTGTAGTTAGAGGAGATTTGTAACACCCCCAGTGGTTAACTACAGTAATCACCCTTTTGATTATGCCATGTCATCATGTTTAACAGTGCATGATCATCTTGCATCATAATGCATTTCAACTCCTAAGTCAAAATCCAAATTTAAATGAAAGTGGAAAATAAAAGTTGTTCAAACACATAAACTAAAATGTCAGATAAATAACAAATATTCCAGAGGCTATTCTAAAATTGAAACCAACATCATTGGAATTGGAAAAGTGACTGAACAACCTCAAACAGTGGTAAAGATAATATTTAATAACCATTTATTAAATCTAAAATAAATATGAAATTATATTTTGTCCCAAACTAATTTTGTGTTAGGGTTTAATGCACTGGTATTTATGAACTAGGTCCCATGTTTTACAAAAAACCATTTGAGGCTAGCTATTTACTAACTGAAAGAGAAAAATGAATAAAAGAAAAGGCCAAAAGATAAAGAAAAAAGAAACAGAAGAAGAAAAAGGAGAAACCCCCCCCTCTGGCCCAACTGGGCCAGCCCAGCTGGCCCGACCGGCCCAGCTCCCCCTCTGGCCAACCGGCCTCCCTTATCCCCACCCCAGGAAACCAAACCCCTCCCCGACACCCCACATCCCTCGCTCCCCTTCCCCCGCTCTCGGATCTGGATCGGAGAGGGGCCTGACCCCATCGCCCCCCCCCGACGCCGGCGACCGTCCCCGGCGCCGCCCCGCCCCGTACTCGCCGCCGCCTCCCCGCCGGACTGCCTCGCCCTCCTCCTCCTCCCCGACGGCCTCCTCGACCCCGACGCCCTTGACGCCCGGCGCCGCGTGCCCGTCACCGCCGCCAGCGTCGCCCCTCCGCCGCATCGACCTAACTGTCGCCTCCTCGCCCCGGCCACCCCGAGCCCGCTGCCCCTTCCCGTCCGGCCCCTGTGAGCCCCGTCCGTCTCCCCCTCCCTCTCTGTCCCGCGCCGGAGCCGCGCTCCCGTCGCGCGCTCACCGCGCTCTCTCTCCCCATCGCTCGCGCACGGCCTCGCCTCCCCTCCCCCGACGCCTCCTCCCCTGCTCCAGCCCGCGCGACCCCACTGCCGCCTGCTGCCGCGCTGCAGCTGCGTGCTCGCCGCCCCACCGCGGCCCTGCTCGCTGCCCGCGACCCCGCCGCCCGCACGCCAAGCCTCGCGTCCGCCCCAGCCCGCCGGCTGGCCTCGCCGTGCCTGCCGTGGCCGGTGCACGCCGCCGCGCCGGGCGCCTCTGCTAGTGCCCCGCGCGCGCGTTGACCCCCTCCGCGTCGGACACGTCCGGCCCTATCTGGGCCAGGCCCGGACGTGTCCGGCTGTGCCACTGACCAGTGGGCCAGCCCATGTTTTAAAAAAAAAGTAAAAAAAGATGAAAATAATAAAAATAATTAATTAGTTTAATTAACTCTGATTAGGTTAATCTAATTAATTAATTAGTTTAGCTAAGCAGTAATTAATTAACTAACCCTAATGACTGCTGACATCAGCATGATGTCATGCTGATGTCATCGCAGCACTGTTTCGGATAATGTTAGATTTAAATAATATTATTAAATTCAGAAAATTAATTAAAACTTTAGAAAATCATATCTTTTAATCCGTAACTCCGACGAAAATACTTTGTACATGAAAGTTGCTCAGAACGACGAGACGAATCCAAATACGCGGTCCGTTTGTCTGCCACACGTCTCTAACTATCCGAACATGCAACCGTTCCTCTCCGGTCATCTGTCTGACAAATGCCCGGAACCGGGAAAACATTCCCGGATGGATTCCTCCTTCCTCAGTGACGTGCACCCATATGTTAGGACACACCCGGCACTGCGTATTATCTTGTCATACTTTGTGTTGCTCATATTTGCTGTGTATTTATACTGTTTCCTCCCCCTCTTCTCTCTCGTTAGACCCCGACGCAGTTCCCGGACCGACGCAGCTCCGGAGACCGAAGACCTTGCCCTTGCCGCCGAGCAACCAGGCAAGCCCCCCCTTTGATCATCCCGATATCGCCCATTCTATTTCTCATGCTTGCATTAGAATTGCTGCTGCTGCTGCTGCTTTACCTATTCTGATGCATAGCCTGTTCATTGTAACCTGCTGTTGATAATTACCTACATATCCTAAACTGTTTAGTCTAGGCTGGGTAGAGACCTATCAGTGACCCCACTTATCCCGACTGCCGCGCTGGATCGTCAGAAGACCCGATCAACGGGATTGAAGACCAGGCCCCGACACCGCACATCACCCCCCCTTAGTTGTAACGACACTGCAGCGTTACTATCGAGTGCCGAGGGTGAAACCTCTTGTAGCACTTCTGATGTTAACTCTGTAGAGAAGCTATTTGGTCGTGGTCATCGAGGGTGATTCCTCCTTCTCCACTTCCGATACGACCCTGTCGTGCAACACATCAAGTGTGAACTCATCGAGGGTGATTCCTCCTACGTTCACCTTGGCAGTTACATCGAGTGGGTATCCATTGAGGGTGATACCTCGGATTCCCTTGATGTTATGGACACACGGATACTTGGACTTTACACTGTTACTTGGAAAGGCGGGTCGGCCCTGAGGGGTACCCGCGTGCGCCTGAGAGGCGAGTGTTGTGAAGACGGGTGCCTGTGTGGTGCCCGAGTGGCGAATACGAGGCGTGGCCGGGCATTCATGGCCCTTGCCGCAAGTCCTCGAGACGGGGCGACGGGGTCACATCTTTCGTGAGTCTCTGCTCGTTTTCCGCAAGCCCCTAGTCCACTACGATTTGGATATTTGATCCGAGCAGGCCTCTGGCCTGATAGCACTAACCATCACGTGGGCATAGTATGGGCGTTCTGCATCGTAGCATCAGCCGAAAGCTTTGTCAGACGTCCAGTTCAGCATTGCGGCCGGGTCGGATCGTGCCGTTGGCGCTGGTATCCACCCTGCTCGCAACGACTCGGAGTGCACAGGGCGATGGCCCAAGACCTCTGAGCGCTTAGGATGTGGACCGACGGGGACCTCTCTGCTGAGCTGTAGGTAGGGTTGCGATGTGTTGTTTGGCCAAGGCCGGGCATGACCCAGGAAAGTGTGTCCGGCCGGAGTTAAGCGAGCGTGATGGGTAAGTTGGTGCACCCCTGCAGGGAAGAACACTTCTATCGATAGCCGGTCCTACGGTAAAGGACACTCGGAGTTGTATCCCGATCGATACAACTAGAACTGGACCCTTGAGACATTAACAGGTTGATGACTGTATTGGCTCTGGGATCGCTTTCTCACAGGGAGTCGAGAAAGGATCTCAGGACGAGGTTTGATGACTTTATGGCTCTGGGATTGCTTTCTCGCAGGGAGTCGAGAAAGGATCTCTGGGTGAGGTTGATAATATTACTGCTACATTATATGGTATTGTTCTACTCTCTTCTACTGCTGCAAGACCGCTGAAGATGCTAGTCTTCGATAGGACTAGGCCTTCTCTCTATTCTGGCATTTCTGCAGCCCAGTCCACATATACAGCCTCCCCTTGATAATGTTGCATATGTAGTGTAGATCCTTGCTTGCTGAGTACTTCTGAGTACTCACGGTTGCTTTGTTTTCCTTTTTCTCCCCATATCAGTTTGACGTGACCAGAGGACAGAGCCCCCTGAGACAGATCCCCCGACGATCGCTACTACTACTACCCAGAGGATGGATACTACTACGAGTTGACTGACGACCAGGAGTAGGATCGGAGGGTCCCAGGCAGGAGGCCTTCGCCTTTTGATCGTAGTGTTTTATTTTGCCCCGCCTTTCTGTTTCTATTTCATATCTGTACTCAGATATCTGATGCTTCCGCTGACGCTTGTTCGCAAGCTTATGTATTCGAGCCCTCGAGGCCCCTGGCTTGTAATATAAAGCTTGTATGACTTTATTTATGTTTTAGAGTTGTGTTGTGATATCTTCCCGTGAGTCCTTAGGCTTGATCGTGTGCATTTGCGTGTATGATTAGTGCACGATCGGGCCGGGGGCGTCACAGAAGCCATCTAGCTACTAGCTATGGACCCGTAGGTCTATGGTAAACTAATCACACATCATCGGTAGGGCAGCAAGGTTGCTGTAGAAGCCCTCCGTGATTGAATCCCCCTTCGGCAGATCGCCGAAAAAGGCCCCAGGATGGGATCTCACGAGAACAGAAGCTTGCAGCGGCGGAAAAGTATTTTTTTGGACGCTTCTGATGTTCGGGGAATATTTGAGAATATATAGAGCTGGAATTAGGGTTAGGGGACTCCCGAGGGGCCCACAAGCCAGGGGGCGCCCCCCTGATACGTCTCCATCATATCTACTTTTCCAAACTCTTTTGCCCTTGTTTTGGACTCTAATTTGCATGATTTGAATGGAACTAACCCGGACTGACGCTGTTTTCAGCAGAATTGCCATGGTGTTGTTTTTGTGCAGAAATCAAAGTTCTCGGATTGACCTAAAAATTACGGAGAATTTTTGTGGAATATATAAAAAATGCTGGCGCAAGAATTAACCAGAGGGGGGCCACCCAGAGGCCACAAGCCCTGGGGGCGCGCCCACCCCCCTAGGGTGGGCCCTGCAGGCTTGTGGGCCCCCTGGACCTCCTTCGACCCTAACTCCAACTCTATAAGTACCTATTCAGGGAGAAAAAAATCAGAGAGAAGGATTCATCATGCTTTACGATACGGAGGCGCCACCGCCTCCTGTTCTTCATCGGGAGGGCTGATCTGGAGTCCATTCGAGGCTCTAGAGAGGGGGATTCATCGCCATCATCATCATCAACCTTCCTCCATTACCAATTTCATGATTCTCACCGCCGGGAGTGAGTAATTCCATTGTAGGCTTGCTGGACGGTGATGGGTTGGATGAGATTTATCATGTAATCGAGTTAGTTTTGTTAGGGTTTGATCCCTAGTATCCACTATGTTTTGAGATTGATGTTGCTATGACTTTGCCATGCTCAATGCTTGTCACTAGGGCCCGAGTGCCATGATTTTAGATGTGAACCTATTATGTTTTCATGAATATGTGTGTGTTCTTGATCCTATCTTGCCAGTTGTAGACACCTATTACGTGTTATGATCCGCATACCCCAAGGTGACAATAATTGGGATTCTTTCCGGTGATTACCGTAGTTTGAGGAGTTCGTGTATTCACTAAGTGCTAATGCTTTGGTCCGGTTCTCTATTAAAATGAGGCCTTAATATCCCTTAGTTTCCATTAGGACCCCTCGGCCACGGGAGGGTAGGACAAAAGATGTCATGCAAGTTCTTTTCCATAAGCACGCATGACTATATATGGAATACATGCCTACATTATATTGATGAATTGGAGCTAGTTCTGTGTCGCCCTAGGTTATAACTGCTACATGATGAATATTATCCAACACAATTATCATTGCCGATCCAATGCCTATGAGCTTTTCACATATTGATCTTTGCTAAGTTACTTTTGTCGTGCTGCTGTTACAAAACTGCTACTGTTACTTTTGCCACCACTACAAAAAAAAACACTCCCGTGATGATACGTGTTTGTCACAGTAGGGCATGTTTTCTGTCATGCATGTACATCCATGATGATTTTATGACAGAATCAAGATAGTCATACCTGTGCTGTCATAGAAGTGTTCCATGACAATACCAAAATTATCATCACGGAAGTGTCCACTTCCATGACGATAAATGACGCGTCATGGAAGTGCTTTCATCAAGGGTAACCGACACATGGCATCCACCGTAACGGGTCGCCATTAAGCTATCGGGTTCCGGTTTGGATCCGATAACCTGTTAACCGCCCGGACCAATGGGGATTTTTCATGTGTAAAATTCTGATTCGCCTTAGTATCCACGTGTCAGCTCCGCGTTGGGACAGGTGTCATCAAGCGAGTGGACGGGACGAGCCTATGGTACATCGACATGTGGCTCGGCCCAATAGTGGCCCGTTTATGTTAAAAGGCCGGGCCTGTCAAAATAAGCGGGCCGGCCCATTAGTGGCCTACTTGAGTCAGGCCCATTCACAAGCACGGCCCATACAAGTTACACAAAATCAGCCCATCAAAGGCCCATTCTAGATTTGACAATTTCCAGCCCATCATCAGTTCCAGCCCGTTAACGGCCCGCTACGTCTTTGGGACCAATTACGACCCGACCTTCTTTCGGCCTGTTAGCAGCCCATCATCAGTTCCAGCCCGTTAACGGCCCGGTATGTCTTTCGGCCTTTTCTCGGCCCATTCTGCAGTTGGGTCAACTTCTAGCCCATTGTGACTTTAGGCCTTTCCTCGGCCCATTTGGTAAATGGGCCAATTCCTAGCCCATTTTGTCTTTCGGCCTGTTAATGGCCCGCACAACAGTTGGGCCTTTGACTGTGCAACCTAATTTTGGGTCCATTAGCGGCCCATGTTCTGCAGGGCATAATTTCAGCCCGACACGACTTTCGGCCTGTTAAAAGCCTAGTTTGCAAATTGAGCCTCTTCTGACCCAAAACACTTTCGACCTCTTACTGGCCCATAAAGTAAAAGGGCCGAGACAAAATTGACATTTATTTCGGCCTGCTAGAGGCCCGTGGGCCATTTCCATTTATACGGCCGTATCGAGCTTTCAGCCTGTTAACGGCCTGCTAAGAGCCATTGTTACGGTGGGCCACATCATTTGGGATCCACTAAATATTAATTTGACGAGCCCAATTAAGGCTCGCTTTGACTACACATGTTTGTTCATTCAGATGGCGTCCAGGTAATGTTTGGGCGTGTTGGCCCCCGTTTCAACGATATAGCATATACAAAGAATTATCCTACTCTATACTATCGCCTCTAAAAAAACGTACGCTATACAATAAAGAGACTAAGGCATAGAAACGTAGAATAATCCTACACTATACAATAAAGAAATTACAGCAGATTATACCCACTGGGCATTATAGTTGCACCAGTGATAATAAAGCGTACACAAACAGCAAATTACATACACTGGGCAAATAAAGCTCATACATCATGGACACGCATCAACATAACTTACCATTTGAACTATAATCTCTTCAGAAAATAGGATTGGCCGGATTCAGATAGCACAAATTTCAGTCTGCAAAATCTCCAGTTCCTTCGTGGTTACCTCAGTGTCTCATTTCATTTTTTTGACTTCTGCATCTAATACCTGCAACTCCAGTCTCAACTTGTTGATTGCATGTTGAGAATCATGTACACGTTGTCTTGCCACCTCTAGTTGATGCTCGAGAACATCAGCACACTCCAATTCCAATCCATAATCATTTGGTAATGGCCATGCCGCACTCCTCGCAGATCTTTGTGTTGATGTCACTTCATCCTGAAATGTTTCTGTAGGTACACATGACTAGGGCAAAAATATAGTCACAACAGTGAAGCCATCAAGACAGACTATTTTGTACATGGTAAAACAGGACTAACAATAATGTTACACGTCATGAAGCATAAGCAGGTGATATTTTAAAAATTATAAAAGTGGTACTCTGTGCAGCCCGCATACAGAAATCTCTCTTAGCTCACCAGAGGAGCATGATGTTGGGGCCAAATCACAAACATAGACAGGTTACAAATTTGGACCACACGTGGCTGATTGAAAATTATATATATATATAATATATATATATATTATATATATATATATATATATATATATAATAATATAAATATATATATATATATATCTTGCGTATAAGTAAGCAAGCAGTTGGCCATTCTGTAGCTCAATTAAAGTCTTAGGGAGCATAATGAACAGCAGAGGGATTCATACAAACCTACTACAGCAAGCAAAACTATGCAATCATTAGCCTAGTATAAACTAGATTGTGAGCCTCATGCAGTAATAGTTGGTTAATAGACTTCAAAGCTTCAGGCACACTTTGCCAGAGTAATTAAATGGTAAGGCCTTTAATTATGTCAACCAATAGTTATACAAGTACCCAACATCAGGCATCATTGTTTGGGCATCTCATTAACTGAGGACAAATAAAGCAATTGAAAAGAGCAATTTAACTATGCCTAAAACAAACAAGCAATTGAACTGTTGAGTTGGCAGCATGCATACATGCACGCCTCATTAACATCCATGGCCTAGCTACATTTACTATATAAAGGAACAAGTAATGTAATATTGTTTGCCCCCTATGAAGTATCTCGACTAGTATGTAATCAATATCCTAGTAATGATAGGGAGGCTAATGATGTGAATATGCGTTTGGTTATGACATTTATGACATAAACAACTCTACCATGGCAGGAAGCAGTTTCACACTGTTCACTACTATAAGATGTTTTAGATATTTAAAAGTAGACTACATCCATAATGAGTGAACAGACACATTAAAATGTGTTTACATACATCTGATTTACAAAAAAGTTAGAACATCATATAGTAGTGAGCGGAGGGGGTTTTAATCAATGGCCCAATGGCTGGGTTACAGGTGAAGAACCCTACGCAAGCACAATGTCAAACAAATAGGATGTCCTGGTAATTGTAATACAGTGACTTACCATAACTAGTTGAACAGGCTCAGCGCTGCTCCTCCTTCTCTTGCAAGGCCCCTTCCTAACATCTTGTACTTGGAAATCCTCAATCTTATCTTCATTGCACCCCCTCTGCAAGGTGACACAAACTAGTTACTGGTTTCCTTGGAAGATAAATATGCATACTTTCCAGTCTGTGAACAACACAAAAGGATGAGTTTATAACAAAACAACACCACATAATGAAACATGCCACATCTCTTGCACACAATGAAATGAGAATTTACTATGTGTGCACTGTGTAAAAACTAGGCATACCTTCGAACTGGATCTCCAGGTACTCTTGGAGAGCCTACTTTGGTGTACAACCAAACCTTTATGTCACCTATGAGTTATACAAGCCCCCACTACAGCAACCCTTAGTGTTTAAATCGTTGACAAGCTCTGTTAGGTAAAGAACAGCAAGTAATCAAAGCAAATGGTCCTAGTATGGCTGGCTGATACAAACAAGCAATTGAACAGATATGTGAGCAAATCTTACATATCAAGAAAAGAAGCATAGAAGGAGGCTTAAAGACCATCACTTGACTGACCAGATTTAAGGGGCATTTAAACATCATGTGCAACGTATGAACTAACATAAACATTGCATATTTCAGATTCTATAATGAAATGCACATGTATTAGGTTATGCCATGTATGATGCCTAAATGTACACTATAGCAGGCAGGAGTGATTCATCATTGCACGCACAATTGAATTGCAAGTTAAGGGCCAGTTATATTCTGCCTTTTCAGAGCTTATTGTCAAAATAAGCCATAAAAGATGTAAAGAAGTCATCTTTGAGTTATGGGCTTGGGCTTAACTTATTTCGCTTTGGAGGGGGGTGCTTCGGGTAGAAGCTCACTAAAAATTGAAGGGAAGGAGAATAGTGAAATGACTCTGTTGTCTGCCTCTATTACACTCAAAATGCCACTGCTCACGCCCGCGTCACACCTGACCCTCAAGTAAAAACAAACATGCAAGCATTCATTGCCCTGCACACTTGCATCTCCTCTCCCCTTTCCCTCTACCTCGATCCCCTGCCTATAGCGCTAGGGTTCCTCCAGCGAGCCGTCGCCACTGGTCCCATCTGGCCTGGTCCTCGATGATGCTCTATCCAGCTAGGCTACATGGCCAGCAGGTAGGGACAAATCTCCCCGGCTGCTCCTCCCTCTGGCGTCGCCCCTCATTCTCATGGTCTCTAGCAGCTGCTCCGCTGTGGTCCGTCCAACGCACTACTCCGGCGGTCGCCGCACAACTACGGCCGATGCCCCACTCCGGCAGAAGGCACCTCATTCCCCCTCCCCTCCTCCCAGGTCGTGGCCTTGAGGTGTTGTTGAAGGATGAGCTCATCCAACAAGGTGAGGATCTCCTCTGATTTTTTTGCCAAATTTTCATTCTGATACGCTATACGATGAATTGCTATGAGCTGCTGCTGTTGCTATATGATGCATTGCTATGAGCTGCTCCTACTACTGCTATATGATGAATTGCTATGAGCTGCTGCTGCTATATGATGAATTGCTATGAGCTGCTGTTGCTGCTATATGATGAGTTGCTATAAGCTGCTCCTGCTGCTACTATATGATGAACTAGCGGGGCTACCCGCGCATTTGCGCGGCTAGAATTTTCATTTGTAATTTGTTTTGCTTTGACACTTGACTTAATTTGGGCTTTTAAGATTATGATGTAATATTTTAGCAAACATAAAAGACATTTGATGTCAAATGTTTTCCTTCGTCCGTGTTTGGTTTTTTCATTTCATGAAAATTATGTATGTTAGATTTACTCTAAATCACTCACTAAAATTATGGGATAAAAGATTTAGCAACATGAAAATTGTAGCGAAAGTGTAGGCCGGAAATCTCCCATAATATTATGAGACATGCTAATAGCGCGGCGGTTTTTGAACAGCGATAGCAGCCATTTCACGGGTGATTTAAAATCGTGCTCTAAATATTTTTATTGTAGTTGCTAGTTTATTTCAGAGGTGTGGAAGTATTTACTTTGGTTATAGAACAAATAAAACGGAACATACAGCTATCTAAAGTTGTGTTTCATGCGTACTTAACTTCTAGATTGGACACTATAAAAAAAAGCTCCTTTTTTTAGGGGTAATCCGAGCTTTATTAACGGTCAAAAGCCACAGTTTGTGGAATACATCTCGGATCATGAGATTGACCTAGCCACACATGACGTCCTGGGTCTAAAGAATGTGCATGTTTCGCTAAGCTATGGGCCTAAAAAAAGCTCCTAGATCATGGACCAAAATATGAATTGCACTTTCACCGTGCTAGTATTATTTACCACGCTAGAGATTTTCAAGCCCGAATATTGTAAATGGGCCAACCAAGTGGGTTTCTTAGTGCAGCTCTTTAGCACCAGAGCATTTTCTCTCTTATAAAAAAAGGCAGCACCAGTGGAAATGCCGTCGCTCGCTGCTGGCAGAGTCGTACCGCTGCCAACCATATCCTAACCTGAGCCAACCATATCTTGTAGTGCAGACCCTTTTTGCCGAACGGTTCAGCGGAGCATGCACAGGTATGGAAATCCCTCATCTTGCCTCCATTTCGCATGCGCTAAATTTCGTCCTAGATAAGAAATTGATGAGTATAATCTCCATGCCACAACCACGCTCAAGATTTAGTAAAGAAGAGATTAAAATCTCCATGCTACAACCACTTTTTCATAGAGCTAGAGATTGAGATTTGGGGACTATTCATTAGAGGGATTAGATTTGGGGATCGTGTCTTCTGGAAATCTGTAGTATGAGAGAGGTGAGGGTAGATTCAATAGATTTTAAATCCTTTTCAAGTGAAATCAATGGATGATTACATGGTACAGGCTATCCATCACTAAAAATATATAAACATGGTCCGATGTGTATTATTTGCTCTCAACTTTTTCTCAAGTTTATGGAAATTTTAATGTAGAAAAATCTTTATAAATACTAAAGATTAATTTCACGGGTACAAACTTGATAATGGTAAATTTAATATTTTGTTGAAAGATTAAAGATACATATGTTGGTACACGTACATTTTGTTGGTTCAGTAGGCTACGTCGTATAGTTCCTCTTTCATTCACACGGGGTGTATTTGGTTTCCTCTTTCATTTTGTTGGTACACGTACATCTTGTTGGTTGAGTAGGCTACGCATCAGATTGGATCGAGTAAGCCATCGCGCCTGTGCCTGAGCTCCCTCGTCCACCAATGGGCTGGGATCCCTCGTGCACCACCAGTCCGGGCTCCCTAGCCAGCGCTCCTCCACGCCCACACCGGGGGACATGCCGCCCGCCGCCATTGGAGCTCCCTCGCCGGTGCTCCTCCATGCCCATGCCGGGGGACACGCTGTCCGCCACCTATCATGAAGAAGAAGGGGAGAGGAGAGCACCTGCGCTGCGAGCCGCAACGGGTACCGCGTTTCTCCACCTCTCTCCCCTCAAATCGCGCCACCGCTCCCAATCTTTCCGGCGCGCAGGTTTGCCCTTCAACTCTCTGCCTTAGTCTAGGACCTAGTTTCAGCAAGCTATCCATCTGACCCAAATACATTTTGTGTGAACTTAGTTCTAGAAATTTGACTAATAAAGTAGATTAATGCTATGCACTCAGAGAAAATATTAGTTCTAGAAATTTTGGTCATTTGGGCATCGCGGGCGTATATTGGATGCAAGTTGCTGGAGTTGTTGCCATGCCTTCAATTTGTCGGCCGTCTCGTGTGTTTGATTGTCTTGACATCTTGAATAAGGATCTATTGAGAAAGTGCATCATGGGTCATTTAGAAATGTTTGTCTTGTAAAAATATAGTTGAAATTATGTGATATAAGCAGAAGGGATGAGTGTGTGACCATACCTCTTGTTTGTTTTCTGAGACTGATCTAGCAATTTGTATCTTCATGTAGGGATTTGTATTGTTTAAATTACCTGAGAGCAAAGGTTCTATGAGAATATGTTAGCTGGTAATAAGGATGTCAAAATAATGTGCTTATTAAAAAGAGGAAATACATAATACCCTGAAGCCTTTGCTTGTTTAGTAGTCTGATGAGTTGCTTCGAATTCGAGAAGACGCATCAGCCGGCGATGAGGCTTATTGTGCTAGTACGACATGATGTGATGCACTTTATATAATGATATGGATAGATGTTTTCCTAGGGTGTACGATTAGGAATCATGTAGTGAGTCGAAATCGGACTGTACAATACGGATTGTTTTTAAGGAAATTTAGCTGGATATAAACAATAGTTAGGACTGCAGCAGCAATTTTTGATTGGTGGGCTATCCCAATTTGGGCTTGGCTGTCAGAAAGCGGTCTAGACTTCAAATAAAAAACAGTGAGAAAATAAACTATATTTTATCCGCACTTCAACTCCCCTGTTGTAGTGCTGTGAAAAAAAAAGAAATCACCCCCTTCACCGCTTATTATCTTCTCATCCGGCCAAAGATCCAATCCCCCCTCAGACTTCATACCAATGGACTGTTCCTCTTCCACATAGATAAAATCGCTTAAGATTAGCTTCCAGTGACCTGCTGGGCTACGATTCTCGCTGGATCCGCTCAATATCTTGCGCCAAGGAGGGCACGCGGTGACGCAGCCGCACGGAGACGCCGGCACAGGAGAGTTGCCGTGAGGTCAACCAAGTAGCCGTCGACCTGCGTGGAGCAGCGCGGCGTGACAAACACTAACGAGTGGAAGCTGGGTGCATTAGTGCCGCAAGTAGCAGCGCAGGTTTGGCCTTCAACTTTTTTTTGTAGAATCGTTTAGCCTTCAACTATGTTGCCTAGTCTAGGACCTATTTCAGCTAGGTATGCGTCTGGCCCAAATACATTTTGTGTGAAAAATTAATTTTGGTCGGATTGGTTGAGGGTTAGTGAGAAAAATAAATTAAGCTTTTGGTCTGCGAGTAACCATCATACGCTTGTTCCTGATAGTATATACGCCCTGGAGAAAAGTACAATCCATCTTTCGTGCGCTTTAAATTTCATTGTGGCTTCACATGGATCATTTCGCAGTAAAGCTATGATTTTGATTATTTTATTTTGTTCATAGTATTCAAATGGAGTTCCAACTCAATCTTTTCAAATATTGTTGAGCATTTGTTCTCATATATTCTAGGCCAAATATATACAAATATTGTTTTATCAAACGTTGGCACATCCGAGCTTACTTTTGAATCGTTTAAAAACAAAATGACATATTGTTCATACATATCGATCATACATAAGAACACGCTAAATATTTCCATTTTCCGATACATTAAATTAATGAATATGTTGTATTCGCAAAGTTCACTAAGTAAACAGCTTTTACTCCTTTGTTATGAGGATATACTCAGGCTTATTTCTGTGGATAAACTACCGTCCCAATTTTTGTGTGGAAAAGGTTCTTCCTCTCTTGGATCTTGTTTGGCGTACTTGATCTTCCAGTTGACGACTTGTGTCCTCCAATTCAGTACCTTTGGTCTTGATGTTGTTTGACTTTTTAGTCAAACTTTGTGTCATCCTTGTGGCTGCGTTGATGATACTTTTATCTTCGGCGTTACAAACATGTGAGCCTTCATGTTCAATTTTTTATTTTTGTTTTTTCCATGAACACTTCTGGTACTTTTTGGCACTGATTTTTCTGTTTTTTCAGATCTACTATTTTCATTTTCTTCATCTTCTGAGTCTGATAATACAACTGATCTTCGCCTCGTTTTCTTATGTATTGTACTCCCATTGCTTTTATCTTCTGGCTCCTCTTTCACAGGGACCAACTCACATATGTTTTTGCTAAGTTCACACTTGTTGATCTGTACCTGCAAAAATCACATAAATGGATGAATTTAGAGATGAATTTATGTAAATAAAAGTTTGTATGGTGAAGTATTCAATCACCTTTTTAACTGGCTCACTCAGTTTCTTTGTTTCTTGTTTTAACATGTTGTCCACTTCATCATCCATCAAATCCTGTTGAGCACAATGAATCAAGAATTGTAAATAGCTGCTTCAATAGTTCCATATAAAAGAGTATAATAATTGGTGTTTAAATAGATTTGGTAGTTTAATAGACCATTACCTCTTCAGCTTTATCCTCTAAGTATCACTTCTCAAGCTTCTCATCAGGCATGAATATTTTCTTCACTGCATAGTTCTGCATGCCTAGAGTGAGGTTCTTATTGTTGAGTTTGAATCGAAAGATAAGTCTTCGTCCACATAATTCTTGTATAATCTTTGGGACTTCTTCAAATTTTCGATCTAAGGAATCCAACAGGAATGAGACTGATGTATTGAGCATTCTTTCAGCCTCTTCATCAAATAAAGTGCAACTTGTAGTAGCACTGTGATCACTAATTCGAAGCCGAATACGATACCTAGAATCACATTTCGTTAGTGTAACGCAAATCAACGATTATGAGTCAAACGACTAGTCTAGACTAGTTGCTCGAGTAGTCGATGAGTCGCAAAGTGAGTGTCGACTGCATTTCTCGTGTAGACTAGCAGACCGAGTCGAGCCGTGGATGGACTAGTCGACAACTAGTCTGGACTAGTCGACCAAATCGAGTCAAGCGACTCAAAATTTTGGAGGTATAAATCAGCTTTCTCAGCCCGCGAGAGGGAGAAAAAAGGCAACCCCAATTCTTTCTTTCCAGGCTCGCTCCTCACCTAGCACCAGGCCGCCGCCACCACTAACTGACCCGCCACCGCCGCCGGTGGCAGTGGCCAGGAGCACTGCGACGCCTTCTCTCCGCTGGTTCTGCTCCTTCCCTTGCCGGATCTACTTTGTTGTTGAGGAAGAAGGGATGCTGCGGTGAGGGAGAATCAGAGAAGGCTAAAGAGAGCAGGTGTGTGGTGGCTGTGGTGAGGGAGGAGAGAGTGAGGATAGTGGAATTAGGTCACGGGAGGAGAATATAGCTACTAGATGGGCTTTTGGGCCACAGGGAAGTGCACAGGTAGTGGCCCATCTCTCAGTCTTTCTTATTTTTCCTTGCAATATACGTGCTAAACTGCTTGACTACTCTGTTCCTTTTATACAGTACCATGTCGACTAGTCCAGCACTAGTCTAGACTAGTCACGATTAGTCTATGAGTCTTAACCTTGGAACGACTCATCAACTCGTCGACTCGTAAACCTTGACGCAAATGTGATAGTACATAATGGTGGTCAAATCAAGAGAATATGCTTACCTTGGTGTTAAACCTTCTGGATACGTATCACAATTCTTGCAATAATAATTATGTGATTCTTTCATAGCAATTCTGTTGCAAACATTGCATGACATGTACCACCATTGAATATTTTCTTGTAATCGATCGATTGTAGCTATTGTTGTGAACACAAAGTCCTGAAAGTTGATGAAGAAAATATAGCTCTTTAAATAATATGCAGTCACTCATACAAATATGTCAAATATATCCGTAGGTATTGGAGGCTTCTACAATACCATATCTTAGAAGAGTTCTGATTCATTACCTCATCTGTTGGGTTGTCGTGCCTAATTCCAGTAAGTTCTTTTAAGGTTATCCTTCTGTAAAACATTTGATCTTCCAGTGTCCCTTGAGTACTTTTATCTATATCCATCATTTTTGGTAAAGTTTCTTCGGTGGAGTGGCTATAAATAAAAGTTAGTAAATAAAGATATATTATGAACTTCTATATGACCAGAACCTACAAATTGTGCTTAATACCTGCCACGAAGTTCCCAGGTCTCAGGTATGTCAAGATTGGTATATAATCTTGTGGCGCTAGTTGACTTTAGGCACAAACCTATTTAATGAACAATAAATATGTTAGATTTATTATTTTGGTATGAAAAAACACATGTATACATATTCAACTTACCGTTGAATTTTTGCACCATTGTTGAGGTAACAATAATAATTGTTTGATTGTCAATTACATCCTCACTTAAATGATGAGCTAATCTTCCCCATAATGATACTCTGATTCTATCGCCCTTGAATAATTCATTCCAAAGAAATTAATGATAATAATAATATAAGTGGAAGAAAACAGTCTTTACCCTTAGTGAAAAGTTGACGCATGGATATACACTTACTCTGGCATTAGAATTTCAATCTCACGTATATCTGAAGGTGTTTTCTTCTTTGTTATCCTTGATTCTATTTGCTTAATCTTGGTAAGTAACCCAATGACATCTGCAAATTAGAAGATTAAAGACTTAGAAAATTAGGAAGTTATTCATTTGTAGTCTATTAGTACAAATACCAACAAATGACTTCAAATTTAAATTGACCACTTGGAAGTAAGAATATGACTTATCAGCATACCTGAGCATTGTTTGTCTTTTTCTAGTCGTTCTTGTAGGGTATCTTTGCTAGCAAACTCAAAGTAGTAATCTGGAAAATTATCTGATGAACCTTCCATCTCCTTTAATTTTGTATTGTATAAAAAAATAATTTTAATTTCATTGTTGACTGGCCGATATTTTGTCGAATCTACAACTTTAAAATTGCTAACAACATATATAGAACCCTCATTGATCTTTGCTCTGTAAGTGTCAATTAGATTCTTCCAGATAGTAGCATGAACTGTATGGCCCTTCAAAATTTAATGAAAGAAAAATCTTAGTAGTAATTTTAACAATAAAGCAATCCCATTGTTAATTATGTGAAGAAAATACCTGCTCATCCATCAAGATCATATCGATGCTTATAAGTTCATCAGTCAAAGGATTGATCGAGTCCCACATTCTCATTACTTTGGCTTTAATATTCCATGTATGCCCTCTTGTGGTTAAATCACTCAACTTCGTGTACGCCATAGAGATTTTGCCTTCAAAACAGTTTTAAAAGAAGTGGTTCATATGATAATGCAATAATGAAATTTGGTTAGAAAGAAGTGTTCTAACTAATTGTTAATGAACAGGAAACCATGGTGTTCATAAGGAGGTTGCAAAGACATGCAGGGATGCAAAGACGTAAATATACCTCAAGATTTCAGCTATATATGACCCAAAGTTGATGTTTCTGTCGTTTCTTCTTCCGTCCTTCAATTTGCTGGGCGTCCTGCCGTATGTCGCCCCTTCGATTTGTGTTGCGTGAACTTGCTGGTGTAACCAATCGTTCTTGGCGTGTGATGATATGTTGTTGTGTCGATCTCCCTTCAATCTTGGTAAACGTGGTGTTGGGTGTTCTGGCGTCTAATCCGTGGGTGTTCTGGGGTGTCTGCCCCAACCTTTATATTAGTCCAAAGGAGTTTGAATTGTGTACAGATAACTGTCCGCTGTAAATTATTCTGTGTAATAGTATACGACCGTGTCCTTGCCTAGCCTAATATCAATCCGTTTCAGAGTCCTTCACGCGCAACAGTGTACGTCTGTGTGCACTTGCCTAATATTACATGCAATAGTATATGTCTGTTTCAGTTTCCTTCACGTGCAATAGTATGCGTCCGTTACATGCAATATTATACGTCCGTTTCAGTTTCCTTCACGTGCAATAGTATGCGTCCGTGTGCACTTGCCTAATATCAATCTGGTTTAGATCTTCACCATTGATACATCTTAGCTTTTACAGTGCCAAATCATCACTGTTGGTTTTTTATCATTTTAATTATATAATAGATTGCTATGAGCTGCTCCTGCTGCTGCTATATGATGAATTGCTATGAGCTGCTGCTGGTATATGATGGATTGCTAGCCGCTGTTGTTGCTGTATGATGAGTTGCTATGAGCTGCTGTTGCTGCTATATAATGCTTTCAGGTGGTGCTGCTATATGATAATAACCAGCCACTTGGACCATCGAATTTCGATAAATAATGGTTCTTCATTTAAATTTAGGTCATGCGTTCTTCATTTAAATTAGGCAATGGGATCTCTATGGAAGACATTGACCAAAGTAGATTGTGCCAAGTAGATGGTATCTTTGTATTTGCATTTTGAACAAATATTGGTGGTATGTTTTCCTATCATATTAATTACTGCACTGGGTTCAATTTGTGATGTTTGCAAGTCAAATTAATTTTCACATGGGCAGCAAAATGACAAAATATAATGCAATCTAGACTTTTCACTGATCATACCACAGATAAGCTGAAAAGGCAGGCAATGAAAAGAACTAGTTGGCTTATTATCTGGAGCTTATATTCAAAGGTGCTTATTTTCTTAGGATAACTCGAAATAACTGTCCCTAAGAAACTTGGCCAATAGAACTGATATACAAATAACATGTCACGATGATTGCAATGGAGGCCCAGTTCTTTTGCCAGATTCTCCCAGAATCTGACCCCTACCCAGATTCTCCCAGAATCTTTGAGCCCCATTTGTTTTACAATCCTATCTAGTTAGGATCTAATTAGTTAGGATTGTAAAACAAATGGGGGTCAAAGTTCTGGGAGAAGCTAGAGAGGGGCAGATTCTGGGAGAATCCTGCAAAAGAACTAGGCCGGAGTGACCTACCATAGCACACTGTATAGGCTCACCGCTGCCTCTCCTTTTTTGCGATGTTCCATGAAATTGCCACATACATCTTGTACTTTTTCATTGCGTAACCCTATCTGCAAGTTGACACAGCTAATTTCAGATATCTCTACATGATAATACATTGCATATCCCTTGCGCATATTTAAACCACCAATTAACGATTGTGTGCATAGCATAAACTAGCCATGACTCCGTGTACTGGACTAGCAGGCACTCTAAGGGAGCCTAATGTAGTGCAGTGGGAATTCCTACATGCCACCTACGATTTTGTGTAATGTACTACCTCTGTTCCTAAATATATGTCTTTGTAGAGATTCCAGTATGGACCACATACAGATGTATATAGATGCATTTTCGAGTGTAGATTCACTCATTTTGCTCTGTATGTAGTCTATAGTGGAATCTCTAGAAAGACTTATATTTAGGAATGGAGGGAGTATCATCTATGACATATACATCTCTAATTTAGCAGCCAGAAGTGGAAATCATTGTCTGCACAAAGGGATTACTGGTCAAAAATCCTAGCAAAGCACGCTGGCAGGCACACAACAATACAAGAGAGAGACGCACTTACAAGATCATAGCAATGCCTCAGTCCAGGATCTTGGTTGGCCAAATTGTTAGATCCAGAAGAAACATCATCCTTGTAGTTTTTGCCAGCTGCATAACATGTAACAGCGACTTGTTAGTATATTTGAAGTACATCGGGCAGGTGATGCTGGACGGGTTTAAAGGTGACAAGTACCTAGGCCGTGGCGGGTACTTGGCATCTTGCCAGACGGTGGGAATCAGGTTAGAAACGTCAAGGGTGATGACGCCGCGCTGGCTGTCGGGGTCCGGTAAGGAGATCTAGAACCATCGAGTAGGGTGTTTGTGGAGCGGCTTCGGTAGGGTGGACTACGGTGCGGGCAAAGCGGATCTGAGGCCATGGACGAGGGCGTCGGTGAAGCTGCTCCGGTGGTTGGGTTCAGGATGGTGTCGACAATGCAGATCTGCGGCCCTGGACATGGTGTCAGAAGCTGCTCCGGTAGGTTGGACGAGGGTGCGACAAAGCGGATCTGAGGCCGTGGACTTGTGCGTTGGCAAAGCGGCCCCGGTTGGGTTGAGAATGGTATAAGCGAAGCTACTCCGGTAGGGTTGAGGATGGTGTCGGTGAAGCGGCTCCAGTAGGGTTGAGGAAGGTGTCGGTGAAGAGGATCAAAGGCCGTCGATGGGGGCGGCGGTGGGGCGGCTCCGGGGGTGTGGACGAAGCGTCTTCGGTGGGGAGTACGAAGGAGCCGCTGCAGATGTGCTGCGGTTGACGAGAGTACCAGTGAAGCAGATCCGGCGCCGTGGACAAGGCCGGCACCGAATGGGCTGTGGTATAGTGGTGGATGAGCAGTCTACTTGTTTCTAGGGGAGGTGGGAGGGGTAGATGCGGTCGCAGAAGCAGATCCGGCGAGGTGGACGCCGCTGGCAGTGAATGGGCTTTGGTACGATGGTGGATGAGCAGTCTAGGGTTTCGAGAGGGGAGGGGTAGAAAGGCCGATGAAGTACGGACGGCGTGATGTAAGATGCTCTGGTGCTGTGGAGTAGTCATTTTTGCGGGAGGGGGAGAGGAAATGGGGGTGCCGTGTGGTGGGGGGAACCGAAAGTTACCAAAGCAGCCCCGACCTATTATGTAAATGAGGGCCATATTGTAACTATTGTTATCCGTGCACCAAGGACAAAAGGGGAATTTCGCATGCTAAAGACTAGGTGGCAGAAATTTTAGAAGAAGGCGGAAGATTTTGCCGCCCGCGGGATCGTTCGTATCCAGTTTCAACTAATTTTGGACAGTGCTAGCGGGAAGGTCATGCGAGACTGTGTACACGGGGCACACGTCAGTAGTTAATAACTGGTATGAAGTCCACCCCTGAAAAAAATGACAATAACTCGGGATGACGCACCGATAACTTGGACGTTCACACGGGCGCGACCAATCGTATGGGTGTAGAGGCGCAATCACAAAAAAAATGGATCAAATGCTCAGCCTATGTATTTCTCGTGTAAATATATAATTAGTGGCATTGGTTATTTACTTTAAACATAATGCATTGACGTGTTATTGTAGAGGCGCACAAAAAGAAATGGATATTGTAGTCCCACAAAAGAAATGGATATTGTAGTCCGCTACTTAAAAGTGTTACCTCATATGATTACATGGCCTCCATTTCATAAATTGCGTACCAGTTGAATTCATATATGAATATTACATATATTACTTCATAATAGAACCTGAAATCATCCAAGACTAATGAATTTGAATGCAAAACTAACAATGGTGCATGTACATGATAGCTACAATGGTTGTTTGAAGAAACATCACTGTAACTTTGACATGCACAATTGAAAAGGATTATTTGAAAAAAAAATGCGATATGTGAGTGTCCAATCTTTATAGCGTTGAATCGATATTGTATCTTTGGCCACGATACGAAGTAGATATTGGTTTATGTTCAAGCGATGCACGTCCACGATCGCTAGATAGTGATACGTGAATGAATTGTGCAATCTCTCTCACGCGCATACATATCTCATTTCTTCGTGGGCATCAGAATCACACACGCGCACTTCGTGTATTTCTCTCCCTCTGTCAAGGTTAGAATTCGTTTTTCTACCCCGTCCTACAAGTCTCTCACACAGAAACACACACGCTCTCTCTGTCGAACACGCCCACCCCTTTAATTCCGCCCACCCACCGCCACTAATGTCTCAAAGTATAACTATGTCTCGCACACATATGCCTAAGGTTAACTCGAGTCCCGGAACCATATGAATACATACAATGGGACCTTTTGTTTTGAGATTTCGCTCTCTCTCTCTCTCTCACACACACACACACACGTAGACATTGTTTCTCTCTTCATTTTTTTTCCGTCACTTGCATGCACACCGCTTGTTTATCTCCGTGATGCTTTAAGTATGCCTCGCACACATGCTATCTACCTATCCCTTAATATAGATATGTATCACACAAACTCCTTCTCCCTATATCTAAGTGTCACAGCCCCCCCCCCCCCACACCCACACACACACACACTTCCCAACACTGAAGGAGTAGGGTGACACCTTGATCTTGATACTAATCTATCTACTAGCTTCTCTCTCAAACACACACACCCACACCACCCGACACCGAAGGAGTAGGATGGCACCTCGATCTTGATAGTAATCTATCTACTGGCTTCTCTCTCAAACACACACACACACACACACACACTCGCTAGTTGTGCCTCTGTGCCTACCGCGCGCACACTCTCGATACGTCTTTCTCTCCCTCCCCCTCCCCACCCCCCCAACAATGACAACAAAAGGGTGACAACTCGATCTTGATCTTAATCTATCAATTGGCTTCTCTCTCAAACACACATACACACACACGCTAGTTGTGTCTCTGTGCCTCGCTCACACACACTCGATATGTCTTTCTCCCCGTAGCCCCCTCGATATGTAGACTTCTTGCGCGCGCACAGCTGTAGTGACGATGACGCTGAACCCAATGTGCCTTGTTTTTACCGGCCTCATGTGATAGTTTTCACCCTGTTTTCTGTTAATTAACAAGGCAACCTTTTCTTTGTTACTACTAGTGAATTTAAGATCATTCGGGACAGACATAAAATATATCACTTCAACCCAATTATCGCAGTAACTATTTAAAAAGAAACTAGCAAGATGCCCGTGCGTTGCACGGAGCATCAAGATGCATTTGTATGAGTAGTTTATCTTGTGAGAGAAAAGGATGAACGAGGGAAGGCCTTATTTGCAAATGTGGATAGGGGTGTGGGTATCTTTTTGCAAAATTGCCATAGTTTCCATCCTATCCCTCAGATATAAATCGGACGACCTATATTGCAGGATGGCAGGCACACCATCATCACCAACTCTGTTTTCTACTCCCTCCGTTCCAAAATATTTGTATTTTTTAGAGATTTCAACAAGTGACTACATACGGAGCAAAATGAGTGAATCTACACTCTAAAATATGTCTATATACATCCGTATGTGGTAGTCCATTTGAAATCTCAAAAAGACAAATATTTAGGAACGGAGGGAGTATAAGAGTAGACATAGAGATATATCTCCAGCATCGTCCACAACGAACATCTGCTGGACTGGTTAGCACCGGATGCTCGCAATGCGATGACCTGAGTTCGAATTCTGTCCTAAACTTTAGATTTTTATATATATTTTTTAATATATACTTCTTTTGCTACTGTACCGACAGTGGAACCCATAGTGTACTTAGAATACAAGATTAAGGATGGATTTGTTTCTTTTTAACTTTCTGTACGAATCTGTAGCCACCCTGCAAGTCATGTACACTGTACATGCAATTAACTTTTTATAGAGGGAGAATCATACACGCAATTAACTCAAATGGATTGGATGTGGCTCTATTATTTCCAGCATAAGAGCATCTCCAACGGCAACCGGCAAATTTCCTCCCGCTTCCTTCCGCGGAGGACGACATCCAACGCCAGCGGCATACATTTTCACAACTCTAACCAACCAGAGGAAATTCATGCAAACACGGACTGATTTCATATAAGCATGAAGGATTTCGTATAAAAAAGCTGGATCTTCATATAAACATGACGGATTTCATTACATTTACATGAACTAAGCGGTGCTAATTCGGCTCTCGTGGTATAATTAATACCTAATCTAAATGGCCGCCCACAGATCCATTTGTCTTCCTCATGTCCGGCATACACTTGCGGGGTCGATGAAGGTCCTCGCAAGAGACGAAGCAGCCAAGAAACCACCTGTATACGTAGTCGTCGCCTCGGCGGTGGCCTTCATGGGACCCAAGCGGCGGCGGCCTCCCGTGTTCTACTTCTCCTCGATGATGGCGGCGGACACGGAGAAGCTGGCCACCGACTCGTCACTCTCCGCGCACCCGGCTTCTGTCTCTGCCTGCATGGCGCTGCCGCAGGCACGGGAGGCACGGTCGAAGACACTGGTGGCATGGTACGACGCGGCAGTGACAACGCCCGTGCCGCCGTGCTCAGCGCCGTGCCGACGTCGAGCAACTCGCCACTCCTCATCGAGCTGAACTGGAGCGGTGAGTTGCTGAACCACGCGCCGGCTTGGGGCGGCAACTGGCTCCGACAGGCCAGGTGAGGTAGGTGAAGCACCGAGCGGCCTCGCTCATATCCAGAGGGCTCGGCGGGCCACCCAGCCAGGTAGTATGCCGGAGAACGGCTCCTCGGAAGCCATCAGAAGAGTGGAGAAAATGGTGAAGGAGGAGATGGGGGAGCGGCGGAGGGGTGTGATTCTTGCCCGCTGTCTGGCCTTGTTTAAATAGAGGGCGGACGGTAGGAGCTTGGCCGGTGTCTGGCCTCGTTTAAACTGAGGGCGGACGGGAGGAGCTCGACCGGCATTGCATTTAATTCCGGCCCGCTCATGAACAGAAGTGTGGCCGGAGTAGGTTTATTGGTTTGCATGCGGGTTTAACGAAGGCGTTTGATGGAGGCGAGGAGGCGTGTTCAGCCGGGCATGCAACGGGCGGCGCAGTACTATTCGATTTGACAGCTACTAGTAAACCAGGACAGTTCCCGATACGGCTTTAATGCAGACGAGGGAGAGGGTAGCGGTTCCCGAAATGTTGAACGGCCAATGATGCATCCTCCTTCAATTAGCATCCTGAATGCATGAGGGAAGTAATGGGAGGAGGACGGGGAAAAGAGGCAGCACGATGTGAATGCTACGCAGTTTGCACTCATATAAAGGCGCCCCTCCATTCCAATGCATCTACCACATCGTACGCACCTAAACACCTACACTAAGCGCAAAAGTGCTCACTCCAGACCCATGGCGGTGATGCGCGCGAGCGGCCAGCGGCTGTGCCAGATGGTACATGATGCCGGCCTGCGGCATGGCATCGAGGATCATATCCGGACGGTGTTGGCGACCGGATGGTTCATGGCCATCATCGACACCAGCTACAACTCTCAGTTGGACAAGATGATCGTTGCCACCATCAACAAGTTCACCGTCGTCAAGAAGCTCGCGGACGACATTGCCATACTCCTCCAGCCCACGCGCCTGGGCTCCTCATTGCCTGCCACCCTAATCGGCCTCCATGGCAAGAACCTCTTTCAAGCACTGGTGGCCCTGCGACTGCCCACCGACGCAACGAAGAATGTCCACCTGGAGGTCGCGCTCGCCGCGAGGCGTCTCGCCCTGCAAGAATTCGTCGACCTACACATCCACGTGTACAAGGAAGTCGTGTGCATAGGTATCTACAAGGCTGGTGAGGACGCTACGACGTTAGCCTTCGTCAACTGGCTGGAAGCCTTGGACGCCTTTGTTGAGAAGCACCTTGACCTCCCACAAAGGTCGCCGCTCCTAAGCCGCCGGTCGGTGGCCCGGCGCACTGAGTCGAGGAGGAGGAGGTCGTACGTTGATGGATGCATCTTTCTTCTTGCCTCCTATAACCACCACTGTGATCGCATCATCGTGGCCTTAATTCTTATTGTGCTATTGCATTCTCGTTCCAGTCAATACAGACATGTGCGATCCCTTTGCTCACATTTGGAGGCAATTATATGCATCACTGTAACTAGTACTCCATCCGTCAATTTATAAGTTGTGCTTACCTTTTCCATCAACTTCATAATTTACGTTCGATGCTTGACCCGACCTATAAACTACTCCTAAATTCAAAAACTAAGACCGAACCTATAAATTCAAAACTACTCGTGCAGCACGCCTGTCACGTTCACAAGTTCAAAACGAGAAACTGGAACACGTACATGAAGCATGTCCCTTCCCCGTCGCATACCACACTGTCGTTCCCCCCCCCCCTCCCGGTCAACGCGCATTGGCTAGGCTTTATATCACTACAACATGTGGGACCGCATGTGACCAAACCAAAGATGCGCCAACCTAGCTACTACCCTTCTTATCTGGCGGGAAAAGCCCCGCCCTAGCGTTTCCAATCGTTATTTCTATCTATCGATCGTGCCAAGGAGCAAAACCAAATGTTACAATTTATACATGTTTCTCTACTCCCATAAAAGACTCAGTTGGTGATGGTGGTGTGTCTGCCATCCGTCATTTCTGACCATTAGATCTGCATCTAACGGCTGTGAGGTAAGTTGTGGCATTTTTGCAACAATAGCCCACTTCTCTGCTCCAATGTGCAGAAAACCCCTTATTATCTTGAAAGCAACCACATCCCTCCCTCACCTCATCAAAACAGCCTGAGAAATATATTTTGAGTGAAAAGTAATATATTTTTAGTGGTATATATGTATATCAAAACAAGAGTGTTTTCTTTCAAGTTTGTGAACAAGTACTATTCTACTTTGGATCCATTGCAATAAACGGGCACATTGCTAGTAAAAGGAAAAGGCATGCCGCGTTCGCGTCGCACCCCCACATGCCCACGAATCGGGAGTACTCCACGGCCCGTCCGGCACGCCACATACCTGGGGAAGGCGTGTTGCCTAGCATTTTCACTTTGATGTGGGACCGCAATTGAGCAAACCGACTATCGGCAAACCGCACCCCACCCGTCGCGTTGGAAAACAGAAACAAGGAGGGGAAGATCTAGCTGTAGCACGGAAGCCAAGAAATTTGGTGTCAGATGGGACTCGTTGATAGAGTAGGAGCACTCCATACTACACCTACTACGAAGTTTGTACTACTACTACTACCACTATACAACTAGGTACGTGCACGGCACAGCATCGTAGGAACAAAAAAGGGAAGATCTTGTTTTGGGTGATTTATGTTTATTTCAGTCAATGTAGTATGAATAATATGATGTGGGGGCACCCATGAAGCCACGTGGCACGTCTGGAGGTCTTATTTAGAGCTTCTTGTGTGGATCGATCGCACTGTCATGCTGGTCATTCGAGAAGAACGTGTATGGGTACTTATAGTAGATCTGAATCGCAGCCACCTGGACCATTGGATCAACATCAATCAATGGTTTATATCATGTACGTGCAAATACATGCATTGACTCCGCATATTGGGTTTCTTTAAAGTCAAACTTTGTATACTTTCAACAATTTGTAGGAAAAAGTATTAACATATACACCACCAAATATATATCATTTGATTCATCATTGATTTTATTTCCACATCATGTAAATTTGTTAGTGTAAATGTTCATATTGTTTTCACCAAATTCAGTCAAGCTTTATAAAATTTGGATGCAGTCAAAGCTATATATGTGCGGAGTAAATTACAAACGGAGGGAGTGGAATAGATATAGATATAACTATACAAATAAAAAATATAGTAATATAGTCTAAAGATATAAATAAGGCTACTACCCTTTTTCTATGTTAGAACTCGCATTATTGTGTACACATTGTTTTGTTCTCGCTATAATTTGCATTTGCGGGGTGTGTGTAGGACTACCGCCTTTTGTTCAGTACCAGCAACCCCACCATTATCCTTAATTACCTCATATTGGCAATTACGATTGCATTATGTTAGTTCTAGCCGATTCTTCGGTTGCTTGGAGGAACTCCATCTCGTTATTCAGGTTGATTTTGTGCATACGACAAGATCATCGTCCATCGAAGATTTGTTTAGTAACGATTGTCAATTTGTATCACCGAGTACGATATAGCTAGATCGTCAATGTCAAAATCCACCAAGTCGATACTTATCCCCACTCTCATTGAAAGATTGGTCGCCATCATAAGACTACCACCTAGACAATTCCTTCCCTATAACATACACATGAGCACCCATCTCATTATTCAGGTCCACGCCTCCCTCTCTCTCTGGAAACACACACACCTCTCCACACGATGCGTGTCTCTTGGTCTCTCTTCCATCCCATGACAAAAAGGCACACCGCCATTCTCTTCTTCTTGCTACCCCCGTCTATGTAGTTAGGTCTTCTTGCAACAAACAAGCATTCATCTGTCTCTCTACTATCTCTTTCTACCACACACAACCTTCCACCCCTAGCCAGTCGTGTTGTCGAGGTCTATGCAGCTCTCTCACACGCAAACAGACGTTGTCTGTGTGTCCCTTCATCGCACACACACTATCGCTCTCCCATATCCGCAACCTCGTAACCTTGTCGATCCCGACGTTACACGCACCTCTCTCTCTCTCTCTCTAACACACACACACACCCTCTCTCTCCCTTTCGGACACTCCTCTCTCTACGACACACAAAGTCTTTCGAACATGCATATGCCCCTCTCTCGTTAGGTATCGCTGCCCCGCCCCCCTCTTTGTCACACAAATATTCTCTCTATATATCTCTCTCACAATAATACATGCATAGTCTAAATTGAAACCAAGTACAAAAATGAGCTCCGATTACAAAAATCAAATCCACTCCCAAACAGAATAAGAAAATAGGGTGAAATCATGCACACAAATGTTTGTTGCGTGCATGAATGTCAATGATATGGATGTACTACTCGTACATCACATAGACCCATTTCACACAAATTACATTAAACCCTTCTCAAAATATGGTGCGCATGTGATGTTTGTTGTACTGCTCCTGCTAGCCTTCCTCCGACACGTTCCAACATATTGTGCTACTTCCGATTCTATTTTTCTCCTCAGACCATGTGAAACCACGAAAAGGTCACCCCCCACTGGTACTGTAGCTCGAAGCTCCCATACGGACACAACACCCACCAGAGAATGCAGCCGTTGCCGAAGTGGACGGCGCCGCGGCCTGGGAAGAGGACGGAGTCTCCGACATCGCCGAGGTGGAGCACGCCCTCTACGGCCGCGAGTAGCGCGCGCTGACTGTCCACACGGAGGACAGTGTGATCTAGCAGCTCACCCTCGTCGGCCACGAGGGGTAGCTGTGCTCCAGCAGCACGCCCTGGTCGGTCACAAGGAGGTGCATCACGTCCTCGCCGCTCACAATGTGGATGAGCAGGTTCTCTAGCAGCATGCCCGCGAGCATCGCATCGTCGAGAGCACGCCCGCAAACATCGCAACGTCGTCGCTCTCGACGTGGACGAGCGCGTGCTCCGGCAGCACGCCCGCGAACATCGCATCCTCGCCGCTCACATTGTGGACGAGCATGTTCTCCAGCAACATGCCTGCGAGCATCGCATCATCGCCGCCCGCGAAAATCGCATCGTCGCCGCTCTCGACGTGGACGAGCGCGTGCTCCGGCAGCACACCCGCGAACATCGTATCCTCGCCGCTCAGGCATACGAGCGTGTGCTCCAACAGCACGGCCGCGAGCATGGCATCCTCACGGCTCACGAGGTGGTTGAGGGGGTGCTCCACACAGTACCCCAGGAGTCGGGACGTGAGCACCGCGCCCCCGGCTACGAGGAGTACTGCATGGTGCCCATCGTGGTTTAGGAAAATCCCATGACTCCGCCGCTCCCTGGAGGAGCGCGAGCTCTAGTGGGCGCTCGAGGAGTCCCGCGTCGATATGCAGGTGGCGGCGGACGTGCAAGATTATCCTTCGAGCTCTCCTCCTCTTACGAAGATGCCTCCACCGCCCCCGTCGTACGTCCTCTGCCTTGGCTCTGGCGGACATTTGGAGTTTAGTGTTATGGAACATTAATATTTGGACTAATGCAAAAAACAACCTATGACTAACAGGCATAAATAGATGATGTGGCGGCATTGCATGCTGGAGTATATTGCAATTTATGGATTGCATGCATGACTAGCTTATGTGGCTTGGTTGCATGGCTAGGAAAGGCTAGAGAAAAATAAATAGATAATGTGTTTAGAGTGCACTCCACTAAATGGGAGCATGTAAATATCTTTAGAGTGCACTCCACTTTTTTTTCAGATGCTTAGGTGCACCGGATGCCATGCCTCGCTACAAAATGTTAGAAAAAAATCTGCTCCAATGTTTTAAAAATCTATTATTATCTTGAAACCAACCACACCCGCCCCTCACCTCATCAAACCAGCCCGAGGAATATGTCTTTAGTGAAGCATAATTTATTTTTACTGATGTATGTATATCAAAACTAGAGTGTTTATATTTCAAGTTTGTGAACAAGTATTATTCTACTACTTTGGATCCATTGCAACGCACGGGCCAGCACATTGGTAGTAGTAAGAAACAAATTCCGGGTTTGGCACAAGTTCGTACTGCGGGAGCACCACAAGGCCTGGCGCAGGAGTTACATTTCCCTCTCGGGGCCCACGGGACCGAGCTTCAGCGGCTATTGCACCTGCCTTTGAGTCAATGATATGTGGACCCTAAATGTGGCTGGCCCGCATGTCATTCTCATAAAAGCAGAGGGGTGGTGGGACCGAGAGGGGTGAGGCGCAGGTCGGCGGACGAGTGGTGTCATGGGTTCGAGCGGCGTCGTGGGAATCGAGTGGGACGAGGCTTGCCTGCTCCCCTCCCATGCTCCGATCCGTACTCCCGCACCACTAATTTTCATCCAACGGTTATACTGTAATATATTTCCTTGTCTGGGTCATCTATAGCCTCAAAAAAAGGTAAACAAAGGCCGTATTTCCAGGAAATAATTTCCTGCATGAATCTGTACACACATGCAAGACCCTTTCCTTTCCTGCTCGTCCTCCGAGCGTGGCAACAGGTGCCTGCCTAACCCATGTAGCACGTTGCACCGCCAGTGAGTAGCACCTCCTCCACACCAACATCGGTGTCTGGGCCATGCACATGCAGCTGCTCCCATAATATTTTCCCCGCATGTTCGACTGCAGTACCACACCGATCTTGGACGAGACCATGGAGCTTTTGGCCAAGAAACGTCTCTGCCCGGCCAACGCATGTCGAGGTGCTTGTCTCTTGTGACGTGCCACACGACGTTTACTAGCTCGCGCTCCGGATGAGCTCGGGCGGGAGCCAGTGATCTACCCGGGGCACATAGCTCGACCTGGGCTCGAGATTCCGACCGCTTGCACCGTCCCGAGGATGTACCACTCAGCGGCGAGGCTGGAATGCTGGATACGTATAGGCGTGTGCTCGTGGGCAGGAGCAACCTGCTCAACGAATACCGGTTTGCGAACGTGATGTACTCGATGTAGTTGAGCCAGCGAGCCTGGAGCCGTTCCTGCCATCGTACATTGATGCGCGGCTCAACGGTGTACGGCCACGGGCCAGCGTAGGTCGGCTATGGGGAAGCGGCATGGGTGTGGTTCGAGATGCCCAGCTGGCCGTTGTCGTGGCGGCGTTCGTGACTCACTCGTTCGAGATGAACCGGCCGGTGGTGGGCTGGTCGTGGCGAGGGTGCCACGGCTGGACGTCGGGGTGTTACGAGGCGTAGATGGCCACACCGGTGGGTACTACCTGTATTACAGAAGTAGAAGGCAAAGTCGGGCCTTTATTTTATTTATTATATTTGTGGCTGAGGAGTGATGCCCGGGACGAAATGTGTCACAGCCGCTGGATGAAAATTGGATGGAGCGGTAGTACGGATCGGAGCCAGGAGCAGAGCATGCAAGCCGCGTCCAATCGCGTGTGGCTGTGGTAGAAACTTGATGGTCACCGCAGTTCAGCTGGCCCAAATGTCATGCACACAAAGGCAAAGGAGTGGTGGGCCGAGAGGGGTGAGGCGCACGTCGTGGGACATGGTGCCGTGGGTTGGAGCGGCGTTGTGGGAATCACGTGTGGTAGTGGTAGAAACGTGATGTTTCGCCGTGGTTCAACTTCCATGGGCAAGCTGTCATGTCTACTGACACATGCATTGCAGTAGACATGACACATGCATTGCATACCGCTCACTGCAAGGAGTAGTAGTAGAGAAAACTAGGCGGATAAATAGTTCATTATAGTCAAGCGGGCCTATATCAATGTACACAGAGTACACTTGTTCCAAAGACATGCACACCAGCGAAATAGTTCATCTATATCAATGTACACAGAGAGGAAATATAATTTTTACAAGAGAGGAAATAGTTCATCCATCTATAATGCCCTGCTGCTGGTGCAGCTTCTTCTTCTTCTTCTTTCTTCTTCTTCTTCTTCTTTTTCTTCTTCTTCTTCTTCTTCTTCTTCTTCTTCTTCTTCTTCTTCTTCTTCTTCTTCTCATTTTCTGTGGGAGACGGCTTCGCAACAAGCTCTTTCAACCTTGCAGCTATCTCGAAACTCACACGGGCATAGAGGGCAGCATATTTTATCTACTAGTAGGTCAAGGGTTAATTCTCCCATCCAGAGGACCTTAATCCCAGCGTCTCGTCACCCTTCTCAAGATTTGTTCCGAGCACAGAATTTGCTACGTCAAACAGGGATGGTGTTTTTTATCACAATCGTCTACACGAATTCTGCTTTGTAGGTCAGCGATGTTTTTCAAGTCAAGGTTGTACGGCGCCAACTTCTCTTTGTCCCGTTCGATGGCTGCCCCACAGAAGTATATGTCCTCCCGTGACATGAAATCATGGAGCTCACCTGGTATGGATGGCGCGTGTTGGGGATATAACTATTGAGTATAAACCGCCCAGGAGGGGCCGGGTTATGCTCATAGTGATTTACCTGTATTAAAGCCCATGAAGACATAGAAGATGGCGACTTACGAAGGAGACTTAATAAGAAGGCCCAAAGCCCAAAGGCGAGTTAGGGCCCATAGATGTAAACCGCCATAAGTATATGACTTGTATTGTAAGATAGGAAAGAGTGGATACCGAGCTGGACACGTTTATGAGCCGGCCGGGATTCTGTGAACCGCCGGGCGTCAACCTGTGTATATAAAGGGACGACCCGGCGGCGGTTTAGAAAGAGGGACGACAGATCGAGAGCTAGGTTAAGCGTATTCGCTCCCTGGTCATCGAAACCCTAGCAATACCACCTCAAACTGGATTAGGCCTTCACCTTCATCGCAAGGGGCCAAACCAGTATAAACTCCCCGTGTCCTTTGTCCTGATTAACCCCTTTATACTAACCTCATTGCGATGGCTCCATGACTAAGTCCTCACACTGGGACATCTGCCGTGACTATTCCACGACAGTTGGCGCCCATCGTGGGGCCAGCGCACGGTGGTTTCGAGTTCTTGAAGGGCAACTTCGAAGGGATCAAAGGATACGCTGTGGGCCGGATGACCAAGAGTCATCGCGGCAAGCTCTACATCGACGACGAAGGCTGGGGCCCCGAGGCCGGCTCAATTGAGTACGGGTACCGGGTCCCCTTCGGTGGAATTCACGTCTTCATTGGCAAGATCGGTGAACCGGGCCCTGAGCCGGACACCTGCACCGACATCATCGAGACGGCTCAGCATGCAAAACCCGCCCGAGTTCAGCCCGCCATGAGTCGTGCCTTCGTGGGATTCATCAATGGTGCGGGATCTGAGGATAAATTAGTATCTGACGGTGAGACAGTTGTCTATTCTGATGGCGAGTCATCCACCGGTGAAACCGAGTCATTGTACCGACTGCAAGACGGTCGGCTTGGGTGTTGTTCCGATGGCGATAGTATTCCGGACCCCTACGAGCCGCCGAACCAGGTTGCAATCTTCATGGCCGGTACGCAGCCAGTGCAGCACTCTTCAATTGCCGTCGGCTCAAGTCTTGTCCGGTTTACTAGACACCTTGGCAATACTGCCGACGACGGAGGTTAACCCAGATAATCAAGATCAGCATAACGCAGAAGTCGTGAAATTGCGAGATCAGATAGCTCAAGCTAAGGAAGACCTGGCAGCTGAAGATGCTAGGATGGCTGCGGAGCGGGTTACGTTGGATGCTCAGGCGCAGCGGATTCAGTCGGAGTCTTACCGGCTCATGCTAGATCAGAACGCTTCAAACGAAGTCATGAGGAGGAGGCATCAGTCTCGCCTGCCACCGGTTTACGAGGCAAGGAACCTCTTTAACACGCTAGGAGCAGGAACCAGTAACCCGCCAGTGGCGGGCCGGGTTGAAGCGCCTGGGACGGGAGCGCCGGTTCAGCCGCGTACCACGGATCCGCCTTGTCAGAACAATATTCTGCCGCAGCACATGCCAACACCACCGGGTCATTACTCTAACCCTTTGGATAACATGATCGCTACGGCATCACGATTGGCGGCTATCCCGGTGGAAGGCGAGTCTCCAACGGCGGTTGAGATGCGGAGGGCTAGAGAGCTCCTTCAGACAGGATTGGTTCAGCAGCAGGCTTATTCTTACAGTCGAAGCCGGATTCATTCCACCCCTCGCCCAAGCCGGAGTTACAGTAGGCATATTGATGAACCAGCTGTGTCAAGCAGTGGGCGGAACCATAACCAGCCTCGTGGACATAACCCGGCGGGTGGTGGTGCTGATGCTCAGAACATGGTGGATCAAGGTAGAGCACGTCGAGAGGCCGAGCTGGCGGCGCAATATGCGGCCCGTCAACCTTCTCCGGTTCATCCGACAACTTCGGTGGAGCCAGGTGTAACCTTTAGGAATTTGGGCGTGCCATGTTTAGTGCCGGCCATCCGTAATGAGCGTCTGCCCAAGGATTTTAAGGGCCCTCGCAAGGTGCCTAACTATACAGTCGATTTACCTCCTGAAGCATGGATCGAGAGTTATGAGATGGCCATGGAATTGCTAGATGTTAGCGATGCGGCATGTGCTAAATATTTCCCCCTGATGTTGGATGGAACGGCTCGCACTTGGTTGAAGGGGCTCCCTGCCAACTCCATTGGGTCATGGGCCGAGTTAAAGGCCCGGTTTATCCAGAATTTCAAAGATACGTGCAAGCAGCCTATGTCAATTGTGGATCTGGATGCCTGTGTCCAAGAAGAGGGTGAGTCCACAACCCATTGGGTGCGCCGGGTTTCGACCATCTTACATTCATCGGATCGCATCAATGTCGGTTTAGCGGTCATAATGTTGGAGAAGAATTGCCGGTTTACGCCTCTTAAGCAGAAGTTGGGTCGGCTCAAGCGCCACTGCAATGACATGGGAGAGCTGATGATGGCTCTGGTTAAGTACGCTGACTCTGATGGTACCAAGGACCCCGAGTCTGATGATGACAAGCCGGGAAAGGGAAAGAAGAGCAGCAGCACCAGAGGATAGCAGCATAATCCGGCGAATCAGGGAGGCAATGGTAAGCGCAAAGCTGATAATAGTTTGGACTTTGTGGCTAACACCAACGCACAGAATAATGGCCAGCGTCGTAAAGGTAAACCGCCCCCACGGGCCGGAGGGTCAGGCTTTAATCTTGAGCATATGCTAAATCAGCCCTGCCCAAGGCATGGGACGCTACCATCAACAGTCAGGTCAGGGGAATCAGCAGTAGCAATCTGGGTATCAGAGTAACCCAAAGCAGTTGAATAGTGGGCAGTACCACATCTTCACCACAAATTTATGCAAACGGGATCAGAAGCTTCATAAAAGGGCAGTGAACACCGTTGAACCGGCGGTTCCCCGTTACTTGCGCTGGTCTGAGCAGCCCATCGTGTGGAGTCGGGAAGATCACCTGCCCCAGGTTGATAATCCGAGTCACCTAGCATTGGTGGTTGCACCCCAAGTTGGAGGGTATAAGTTTACCAAGGTACTCATGGACGGAGGGAGCAGCATCAATATCCTTTATTACGAAACTTTCCGTCGCATGGGGTTGACAGATAAAAATCTTAAACTGTCGAATACAGTTTTCCATGGTGTGGTGCCTGGTAAGTCGGCGTACCCTGTTGGTAAGATAGCTCTGGAAGTTGCCTTTGGAGATGATTATGACTCTAGGTCAGAGACATTGACCTTTGAAGTAGTCAAAATTCACAGCCCGTATCACGCTCTGTTTGGACGGCCGGCTTATGCCAAGTTCATGGCACGGCCTTGTTATGTTTATCTGCAGCTCAAGATGCCGGGTTACAAGGGGACCATCACAGTACATGGGAGCCGAAAGATAGCCTTGGAATGTGAAGAGGGTGATGCGGCTTATGCTGAGTCGGTTTGTGCAACGGAGGAGTTAAAATTTTACAAGGACAATGTTGATCCGGCGGATATGACGTCTTTGAAAAAGCCAACTACAGAGCATGATCCGGTTTTGAAGTTTAAATCGGCAGATGACACTAAGATGGTTGATTTTGTTCCTGGCGATTCATCCAAGCAGTTCAGCATCAGTGCTAATATGGATCCAAAATAGGAAAGCGCGCTCATCGAGTTCATCCGTGAGAACCGGGACATCTTTGCATGGAAACCTTCTGACATGCCAGGTGTACCGAGGGAACTCACTGAGCACACTCTCAATATTAATCCCAAGTTTAAACCGGTCAAGCAGTTTCTTCGTCGTTTCAATGAAGAAAGGCGTAAGGCCATTGGTGAGGAGGTAGCCCGGCTCTTAGCGGCTGGGTTTATTGTTGAAGTTTTTCATCCTGAGTGGTTGGCTAACCCGGTGCTGGTACTTAAGAAGAATGGCACTTGGCGCATGTGTGTGGACTACACGGATTTAAACAAGGCTTGTCCGGCTGATCCTTTTGCTCTCCCTCGTATTGATCAGATTATTGATGCTACGGCGGGTTGTGAGCGTTTGAGTTTTTTGGATGCTTATTCTGGTTATCATCAGATCAAGATGGCAGTTAAGGACCAGGAGAAGACAGCTTTCATAACTCCCTTTGGAGCCTTCTGCTATGTGTCTATGCCTTTTGGGCTAAAGAGTGCCCAGGCGACTTACCAATGATGTGTGCAGAATTGTCTTCATAATCAGATTGGATGCAATGTCCATGCTTATGTGGATGATATTGTGGTGAAATCTAGAAAGAAGGAGACGTTGATAGACGACTTGAAGGAAACCTTTGATAATCTCTGAGTTTATAAGATGATGCTTAATCCGGCCAAGTGTGTTTTTGGTGTGCCGGCGGGCAAGCTTTTGGGCTTTCTGGTGTCTAACAGGGGCATTGAAGCTAATCCGGAGAAGATCAAAGCCATTACTTCTCTGGCTAAACCGGTGTGTATCAATGATGTTCAACGTCTGGCGGGTCGTATTGCGGCGCTAAGCCGGTTCATAAGCCGCCTCGGTGAGAAGGCCATCCCTTTGTATTAGATGATGAAAAAGACAGATGACTTCGTCTGGAGTGACGCTGCTAATGAGGCATTTGAGGCGCTTAAGAAGCAGCTGGCTGAGCCGCCAGTCCTAGCTGCGCCCGTTGATAACGAGCCGCTGTTGTTATATGTGGCTACTAATAGCCGGGCTGTCAGTGTGGCTATTGTGGTTGAAAGGAAAGAGGCAGGCAAGGAATATCCGGTTCAACGGCCGGTTTATTATATCAGCAAAGTGCTTATTGAGTCCAAGCAGAGATACCCGCATTGGCAGAAGCTTGTATATGGGGTTTTCATGGCAAGCCGGAAGCTTAAGCAATATTTTTAGGGTCACCCCATTACTGTGGTTAGCTCTGCTCCTTTAGGAGATATCATACAAAACAGGGAAGCAACAGGCCGGGTTGCCAAATGGGCCATTGAACTTGGGCCTCATGGTTTGAAGTATATGCCTCGCACGGCCATCAAGTCTCAAGCACTGGTGGATTTCATCAATGACTGGACAGAGCTGCAGATGCCTGAGGAAAAACCAGATAACACGTATTGGACTATTCACTTTGATGGGTCCAGGCAATTAGAGGGCTCGGGGGCTGGAGTTGTGCTTGCTTCCCCTCGAGGTGATAAATTTTGTTATGTTCTCCGTTTGATGTTCCCTTGCACTAACAATGTAGCTGAATATGAGGCCTTGCTCCACGGTCTTCAGATGGCTAAGGAGATGAACTTAAGCCGGGTAAGGTGCTTTGGTGACTCAGATTTGGTGGCTCAACAAGTCTCTGGTACTTGGAATTCTAAGGATCCCCTCATGGTGGCTTATTGACGAGAGGTGGATGTTATTGCTGGTCACTTCAAGGGTTATCAAGTTGAGCATGTTGATCGGAGGAAAAATGAAGCGGCTGATGCCTTAAGCCGGTTGGGTTCTCAACGTAAACCGGTGCCACCTAATGTCTTTCTTGACGTTTTGCATAACCCGTCGGTCAAGTTACCTACAGAGGAGGATTTGGCTATTCCTGATCCGGAAGCTCAGTTAGTGGCGGCTCTTCATGTTATTCCTGATTGGACAGTTCCATATTTGGCATATATGACCCGGGGCGAGTTACCTGAGGATGAAACCTTGGCCAGGCAAATAACCCAGCGGTCCAAGTCAATGACAATTGTCAATGGAGAGCTGCACCATTGCAGTGTTACCGGGGTGTTTCAGCGTTGTGTTTCTCCTGAAGAAGGCTGTGAGATTCTGCGTGAGATCCATGAAGGAGATTGTGGTCATCACGCCGGTTCTAAATCTCTTGTAGCCAAGGCTTTTCGTCATGGTTTTTATTGGCTGACAGCTCATGCTGATGCTGAGGACTTGGTCAAAAAATGTGACGGTTGTCAGAAGTTTTCACGTTGAGCTCATGTTTCGGCTCAGGAGTTGAGAATGATTCCAATCACTTGGCCGTTTGCAGTTTGGGGGCTTGATATGGTTGGACCTTTTAAGAGGTCCAAGGATAAGAAGACCCACCTCTTGGTGGCGGTTGATAAATTCACTAAGTGGGTAGAGGCAGAGCCAGTCAGTAAGTGTGATGCAGCAACGGCCGTTCAATTCATGAAGAAGGTGATCTTCCGTTTTGGCTTTCCACACAGCATTGTAACAGACAATGGCACTAATCTCTCCAAGGGTGCTATGAAAGAATTTTGTCAACGTGAGCATATCCGGCTTGATGTATCGTCGGTGGCTCACCCCCAATCTAATGGTCAAGCTGAGAGAGCCAATCAAGAGATCCTGAGAGGCATCAAGCCCCGGCTTATGGTTCCCTTACAGAGGACGCCGGGTTGTTGGGTAGAGGAGTTACCCTCGGTGCTATGGAGCATCAACACAACGCCCAACAGATCTACGGGTTACACGCCTTTTTTCATGGTTTATGGAGCAGAGGCGGTTCTCCCCAGTGACATCCGTCACAACTCACGCCGGGTGGCGGCTTACGTTGAAGCTGATAATGAAAAGGCACGTCAGGATGCACTTGACCTGTTAGACGAGGCGCGTGATCTCGCAGCGGCTCGTTCGATGATTTACCAGCAAGATCTACGTCATTATCACAGCCACCGGGTCAAGACCAAAACCTTTCAAGAAGGGGACTTAGTGCTCCGGCTTATCCAGGATCAGACTGATATGCACAAGTTATCCCCACCTTGGGAAGGACCCTTTGTGGTCAGCAAGAATCTGAACAACGGGTCATACTACCTTATTGATGTTCGAGACCACAAGGACTCACGCACGTCGGAGGAAGAGACTCGCCGGCCGTGGAATATTGCTCATCTTCGGCCTTACTACACCTGAGCCATTGGCTCTTCTAATGTACATATTTTTGACAATGTATATATTAAACTGGCACCCCTGCTAAAGCAGGGCCTCTGTCATTTTTTCTTAATCAGTCTTTGGTTACTTGGGGGCTTCCGGCTTATGAGCGAAGTTATGATTACCCTTTGAACTGGCTTATAAGCCAACTGAAAAAAAAACTTGATGGCTTGCTACCCAGGTTAAAGGTACCAAAGAGAGTCTGTTGCAAAATCACAGCTCAAACGTAGGTGCCCCTTGAGCACAGCTCAAAAATATTACTTGGGGGCTCCTTGATTCTAAAGAACAAAGAGTTTGTATAACCCTTGTAATAGGCTTAAAAGCCAGGCTTGGAAGCCAGGTGTATTCACCTAAAACCCCGGGTTATCCTGCCTTTTTAAGTAAGCCACTCCGCCCAGGTATTCCTGGAATGACTCGCCGAACGTTTGACAAGTCAATCTTATACAGACACTGAACTTGTCAAAGTTAAAACGACGATTGGTTATGTGAGGTCCATCTTATAAGGTTTGTATATAGGTTTAACTCAGTGGCTGTGCGGCCCGTGAAAGCACTCAATTTTCGGCCTGGCAGCCCATGAAAAGCCTCATTTTTCCGTTTGTTTTATTCCACAGTTTTTGAGGTTTATTTGATGAGGCTTATAATGCTTTATGATCATAATTCATCCGGTGTTTATTAACCCGGCCTGGCTTTTGACTATAAGTCGCCAGTATGAGATAAGATAATATCCGGTGTTTATTAACCCGGCCTGGTTTTGTTCATAAGCCAAGCAATCTATGATAATTACCAGTGCTCAAAGTTTGGGTTCTCCCCCTTACTACATCGGTTTGGTAAACCAACAGTGTGATCAAATATCACAGGTATGATATATTTCAAATTTGGTTATTCTGAAAGTCTAGCCTTGGGTATAAGCTATGTTAGTTTCCATGGTTTTATATTGGGCGTTATGACCCGTCCAGCGGTAAACCGCCAGGACACTTTTAATCCGTTGCATGCAGGAGCAGATTCCACATTGTTAATATTATAAGCATAAGTGGCATATCTTAACATGGTGGATTAGCAGTGTCATGCAAAGTAAATATGCACGATGGCATAGCAGAACAAGAGTTTAAGCTAGCCTATTACAAGGCGTTTGGTGCCCAAAAGAATAATTGTTTTAACAAGTCTTAAAGAAAGCAGCTGCTAAACCGGCCTCCGGTTTACGAGTCCTGGCCTGGCTGGCTTGAAGGTTGCGGATCGTCCAGTGCCGGTTCATCTTCCTCCTCTCTACCCAGTGGCTGGAAGTCAATGGTGGTCCAATCGATCCCAGTTAAGGCCTTGAATATAGCTTCATCACTTATAAGTATGGAGGGGTCAACATCAGGGGCATAGGTATGCTTACGGATTGGAGGAATAAGATTTGGAGCATCAGAAGTTGGCACGTTAACTCTCTTGTTGTTGGCATCATAAATCGACTGATAATGTGAAAGATCGGTTTCTTCAGCCAATTTGCTAGCCAATGGGCGCATTTCCCTCGTCAAGGCTCTGAGGTCATCGTTATTAAACTCTGACCCATCCTCCTTTATGCTCGGGTAGCCGTTTCCCACATCGGCCGGATCAAGATCAGATATTCAAGCTTTGGCCTGAGTCAGTGCAGTAAGAGCACCCGCCCTGGCAGCTGACTTCTTTAGCTCTTCAAACCGTGCAGGCATCATCGCCAGCCTTTCCAACATCTCCTTGATCAAGGTTGGGGGCGGTTTATTATGGGAAGCTGTGCAGATAACCCGTTGTACGCCGGTATATAATTGCTCTATAAGTGTATAGGCGGCTTTCAGTTTTTGCCGCATATCTGAGCCAAGATGAGCAATGCGAGTTCCTGCATCATCAAAAACATCGGTAAACCGGCAGTCTCTTACATAATACATGTTCAAAGCTTATGAAGAAGTTATTTACCAAATACGGCAGCGGTCATGGCATTTATTTGTTGTTTCAAGCCAGTCAGCTCCTCAGCTACCGGATTAAGGGCAGCCTCAGCATCCTCAGCCCTCTTCAGCAGAGTTGACTTTTCTGTATCCCAACCTGCCCGCTCGTTCTTAAAGCTCTCCTTCAGTTTTTCCATTGCTGTTAAGGCACTGGTCAGTTCTTCCTTGGCTTTGGAGGTCTCGGCTTGTTGCGACTTGATATTTTCTTGAAGGTCGGCGATTTGAGATTCCTTCTTGTTAAGATCAGCCTCCAAGAGACATGTAATTAATTAGATAGCAGTACATATTCAAAGTCCCAAGCACATAACAAGTAATATACTTGGCACTTGGGGGCTAATGTCTATTGCTTCTTATCAAAAAAAATTACAAGTCCCAAGCACATAACAACTATCAGCTTGATGGTCAACCGGATTATAAAGGTCCTAAGTAAGAATTTTGAGCCTTACAGCATAATTAGTCTCAACTTAACATATTTGTTAAGTCGACCCTTGGGGGCTACATAGGCGAAATTGAAGAGTTATTATTCTAAAGTCCCGGTTCATATTGACATTATAAACCGGCCCTTGCGGGCTAGTGGAGTTAATCTATATGGTTCTTGAAAGTTTGCAGAACATTCTATTCTTTTATGTCCAGTAAACTTGGCGGCTAAGGGAAGAATATTTATGCAGAGTTAACAGCATTTACCTCATATCGCTCCTTCATCATGTTCAGTAAACCGGCTTCATAATCACGGCTTGTGTGCAAATGGTTTAAAAACCCAGAATGAATATCTTGGGCGCTGAGGTGGGCATAGCTTTCCAAGTCCACCTTCCACTTGCCCTTGTCAACAGCAGAAAATTCTTCTTTGGCACTATGTTTTGACAGAGCAGTGGGGTTGCCTGGGGCTGTACACCCGACACCGGTAACTACAACATCGTCGGCTTTATCATCAGCAGCTTTAGTTGGGCTTGGCGGTTTATCAGCATGACCCATCGGATCAATTTCCATCTGTTCAACAAAGGTTTCGTGATCTTGCGGTGGCGGATCATCAAGAATAGCTTCAGTATTTGGTTCAAACTGCTCCGGATTCTTTTCCGGATCAGTTGGCGCGCTGTCATCAGCTGGTTTGTTCAATTTGGCCTTTTTACTGGGTCTGGCCTTGGCTCTGACAGAGACGCAAATAACAGGTTAGTATAATGATCAAGCATAAGGTATAAGGGGTTAGTTAAAAATGCTCACCCAGGAACAGTTTTGAGGGTTGGAATTTGTGTCCCTGTGGACTCGCCAGAGGATGAATGGGAAGTTCCCTGATAGTTTGAATCAGATGGATTAAGAGGTTGTCGGAAATAACCCGCCTTGGGATAAGATGTGTCAGAAATATAAGAGACCTCTGGGCGGCGTTTACGAACTGGCGAGTTCGGTAAACCGGAAGAAGTGACCACATGGCCGCTATGCCGGGTTGTGCGGCGAGATTCGTGTTGCTGCTTCTTCAAAAGAAAGTTTGAATACAAGTAAGCTAGGGGTGAGAAAATCTTACTTTCTGGCTTGCTTGTCGGGTTTTCTGTGTGGGCAGAGGTTCTGAACTGGATGAGAGAATAGTTACCTCTACATCATTTGCGCGGCTAGCTTCTGCGTCGTCCTGATAAAAATCATCGTCAATGAGATGTATGAAAAAAGAGCCAAGTGAATCAAGTTCTACCTCTGACTCCGGATTATCATCGTCAATGTTTAACTCGGTAGGCTCGGTGTTTTTCTTCTTAGCGGGCTTCTTGTTGACCTTGGTCTTGACACGAGGTATTTTAGCTGGTTTATCCTGCGGTTTCTTCTTCCAGAACAGATCATCACCCTGTTTAAAGATTGAAAAGATCATAAGGGAGTATTAAGAATATGGATTAAAGCAGGAGTGAGGCAATTCTTACAGCTGGCGGTTTATTTGAAGCGCAAAAAGGACTAAGTCCTGTTTTGCTACAGTCGGTCACCGGTTCATCCAACATCTTCTTGACAGATTCAGTAATTTCAGCATAAGTCAGCTGAATATCAGTGTGGCGTTGAGGGTCTTTCACATCCCCTGTGTACTCACACATTAAACCGGAGCGACGGCTTAAAGGCAAAATGCTCCAGGATACCCAGCAACGGACAAAATCAATGCCTGTCAAACCGTTTGCCACAAAGGCTCTGAGCTTTGAAAGTTGTGGTGCATATTTGGACCGTTCCTTTGCATTGAGTCTTTGGGGGAATGGATGTGCATCGGTAAGCCGGTGAGCACGGTAACCCGACAGAGGATTCTCGCCAGTTGGAGATGTATCTTGGCAATAGAACCAAGTTTGATTCCAATCTTTGGGATGGCTATGATGCTTAGCGTGAGGGAAGCTGGCGTCTTTTCTCTTCTGAATTGAAACCCCGCCAAGTTCAGTATTGGGCCCATCCGTAAATTCAGTACGGCGGTTTAAATAGAAGAAATCTCTGAACAGGTCGACTGTGGGCTCTTCTTGCAGGTAGGCTTCACAAAACACTTGAAAATTGCAAATATTGGACACGGAGTTAGGCCCAATATCTTGAGGGTGAAATTGGAAGAAGTGAAGCACGTCACGGAAAATTTTTGATCCGGGAGGGCTGAACCCTCGACTCAGATGATCAACAAAAACGATCACTTCCCCATCCTTGGGCTCAGGAAGATTTTCTGGACCGGGGGCTCTCCAGTGGATGTCTTCCTTTTTCGCTAAAGCGCCGGTTGCAACACACCCGTTCAGATTCTTCTTCTGTAACCCGGGATTGAACCCAGTTACAGGAATAAAAGTATTTGGCCATTTATACGATAACCTGGAAAAGATTTGTGCCGATTTAAGGTTCATGGTTAACATGCAGAAAGTGTTGAAGCATGCATAATTGTTAAACCGGACAGTGACGTTATCAAATTACAAAGACGAGCACTTGGCGGTTTAAGAGGGGACTAATGGTACCTGGCAGGTTATTATTTTCTGAAGTTAAACCGCCTATACGGATATTGAAAGTATAGATCTAAAGTTGGAAAATGGCTAAGTGATGAAAAACAGGTTTCACAGATTGGTATTGCAATTTTGGATCTACCGCGTGTCAGAAAATGAAAATATATTCAGACCTAAAATACTGGTACTTGAGAAGTTTATGAAGGTCCAGATCGGATTTTTCTACCTAAAAGAGATGCTCTAATGAGGAAAAAGGGACTAGGATTATTGCCGCACAGGATAAATATCAAGCTTGAATCAAACCTCATGCTACAGCGAAGAACAGGTGAAGAACAGTGCCGAACCTCCATGAATTTGTTCGAACCCTAATGAGATCTATGGAGGGGGAAGGAGGAAGAACTTACCAAGGCTGTTGAACGGCGGAGGCGCGTGAGCAAACTCTGGACCAAAGTCAGGTTGATGCAGCGGCCAAGGGTGATGCAGAGGAGAGGGTCGATGGCGGCGGCTGGACTCGAGAGCAGTGCGTCGCGAGTAAGACGAGGAAGACGAAGAGGCCGAGGGGGGAAAGTGAAAAGGACCCCTGGCCCTATTTATAAGGTGAATGGATAAGTGGCATGAGCGGGAATCGAGGAGCTCCAAATTGGATATGTGACAGGGCTGACGCCTCGATTTTTGGAGGTTCATTAAAAAGGAGATGCATATATGATTTCTGGATGTTTATAAAATTAATGACAGGTGATGTCATGGCGGGTTATCATGATCTCGAAAGATGACGTCACGGCGAGTTACAAATTTTTGCAAAGGTAATGAAGAGGGAATTTTCCTAAGTGTTGAAGATTGACATGAACAAGTTCAAATCAACCTGGGGCCTAATGTTGGGGATATAACTATTGAGTATAAACCGCCCAGGAGGGGCCGGGTTATGCTCATAATGATTTACCTGTATTAAAGCCCATGAAGACATAGAAGATGGCGACTTACGAAGGAGACTTAATAAGAAGGCCCAAAGCCCAAAGGCGAGTTAGGGCCCATAGATGTAAACCGCCATAAGTATATGACTTGTACTGTAAGATAGGAAAGAGTGGATACCGAGCCGGACACGTTTATGAGCCGGCCAGGATTCTGTTAACCGTCGGGCGTCAACCTGTGTATATAAAGGGACGACCCGGCGGCAGTTTAGAAAGAGGGACGATAGATCGAGAGCCAGGTTAAGCGTATTCGCTCCCTGGTCATCGAAACCCTAGCAATACCACCTCAAACTGGATTAGGCCTTCACCTTCATCGCAAGGGGCCGAACCAGTATAAACTCCCCGTGTCCTTTGTCCTGATTAACCCCTTTAAACTAACCTCAATGCGATGGCTCCACGACTAAGTCCTCACACTAGGACATCTGCCGTGACTATTCCACGACATCACGTGTATGATGTGATACACCAAAACTTCATCTTCGAGGCATAACTGAAGGACGGTGGCGCGTTGGATCTTCCCAGTGGCACGCTCCGTGTATTCTGCGTCGAGACCGACAACCTTCATCTCCACCTTTTGGAGGGAGTTGGATACATTGTTGATCCACTCCCGAACAACCCGTGGGTGGTCGGTGATGGTGGCAACTATGCTCAACGAGCCTTCGACGAGTTCATGTTTGACGCTAAAAACCTGCATAGGGATCTCTTTCGCCATTTGGAACCGCTGGACCGGAGGGCTATGGTTTGGAGAATTAGGATTAAGATGGCTAGTCTAACTAAAGAAGGTGATTATTTAAAGGGGCTTCAGAATTACTCAAGGAGGATGTGAATCTAGTCCAGTGGGGTTTGAATGCAAATGAGGAGAGGTGAAGAAGCCGAGGAAAATCGGTTCCCGATGGAGAAGTAAATGGGAGAAGTGGCATGCGGGCAGTTGATTAGACGGCTAGGTAGACCAACCTGCAAAACAAAAAGGCTATGCGGGTAGCATACTGAGGAGTGGTCCGTGTCCGTGTACGTACCCATCCTTCTATCGCTACATGTGCCACTGGTTAGTTGAGGTCACTCTTTCGAATCCCCGTGGCAAAAAATTTGTGATTACTTTTTATTTCTGCACCCCTCCAGATAGGTGGGATCTACGCAAAACCCACTTGGGTGGACGAACAGATATACAAACATATCCATCTCTTTGCACACAAAAAATATGTCGTAGCTGGTTCGGATTGATATTGGCGCGTGCCTGCGAGACACAACCTTTTCTGGTTAAGGAATATATGCCTAAAAAAGAAAAAGCCCTTCTTTGCGCTTTTGCATGCACGAGAATTTGGTTCTGCTCGCAATATGGATGCTACCTGGAGGATGAAGTGAACCCAGAGGCATGCTAGCATGGGAGACCTATTTTCGCTATACAATACTACTTCGTATGTTACTACTAGTAGTAGTACAACTGTGGTACACTTGATGGTCAAAATATTATTCATCCGGTCCTCACAGTGAAGTGACAAGACCCTGCGCCCGAGGTGACACTAGTCCAGGCGGCGTGTTCGGGTTACCAAAGTCATCCTCACCTTGTGCACTGTGCAGTCACTGTCACCGCCGCTGTATAGCATGCCTCGCCTCGTCTCCCTCTCCCCGCCTAGCACCAATCCATCTCCATCTCCGTCTCGCCGGAGATCCTGAGGTCACTCTTCATCATCTCACTTTGCCCCCGTGTACCCTCGCCTCGCTCGCCTCCCCCAGTACCACTATTCCCTCGCTAGCCCCTCCAGCACCGAGAGCCTTCTCCCCCGTAAATCAAGCCCCCCAAAAACCCACCTTCCAAACTCCACCATGGCTGAACGCGAACCGCGCAGCATCCATATGAGCCGCGATTGGAGCAATCTCCCCAGTGACATCCTCGACCTCTGTTGTTCGTGTATGGATATGTTGAGCGCCGTGCGGCTGGCTGCATGCTCTAGGGACATGCACACGGCCATCGTCAAAGTGAGGCCTAAGCTTTTCAAGACACCCTGCTTGCTGCTATCTGGTCTTGCGAGATTTGCTCACCATGATACGGAGGCGTACATGATGCCCCTCGACTTCAATCCGACCTCCATTAGCCGAAACTTCTTTGCAGGTATGTAGTGGGTCACCGTACATCATGCCCCTCGACTTCTATCCTCACCATCGCCCGAAACTTCTTGGCAGGTATGTACTGGGTCGGCATGAACTCCCACTGGATGGCTGACTTCAGAGAAGACCGAAAAAAGTTGGTGCTCATGAACTTCCACACCTCCCATGAGATTATCCTTCCTATGTTGGATTATATAGGGTTTTACTGTCGCGGTCCAAGTCATCTAGATTACGTCGTCAGTTGGACGCACCTTGTTTTGCAGAAGATTGTAATCTGCCAAGTGCCCACATGATATGCAGATTACGCAGACTTCAAGCTAATTGCCTTGTTCGACTGCGGACTCGCCTATCTTTCCGCTGGTGCCTTCTTTAGCTGGAGACAACTCACCTCGCAGTGGATCGTCAAAGCTGATACACACTTTTGTGATGCTATTGAACACAATGGCATCATCTACACGATCGACAAAGCAGATGGCACCACGTATTGCTGGGACGGCACATGTAAGTTGTTTTCGTCTGATGTTAATGATAATGCCATGACACTGTTTGAACTTTTTGTGATGATTGGCATATCCCTGTTTGAGCAAAATTTGAGTAGAACTATGGCAATGTATTAGAGACGCCGTAAATCAGCTATATTTGGAATGAGTTAATTCATCCGATTGTGACCATGTCATTACAGCCAATTTGTACCCTTGAATAATCAAACGGTTAGGAAGATATGGATATTCTCCTTGCTTTATAGTAATCTATATACTACTAAATATGAGTGTGTATCAACAGCCATGTTAGTTTCCTCATTTTCATGATGTAGAAACATGCATCACACTGTTGGTTTCATCTAACCATACATTAGGGAAGTAAATGTGCATATGGAGAACTCTATATTTGGAAGTAGTGAAATCCTGTAATGCTTACCATGTGTGCATACCTATATTCGCCCTTCAGCAATCAATGGCTAGAATAATATCCTCACAAAAAATTTGCCCACAGAACAAGAGTATATAACAATGCATGGTCTGTTAGTTTCCTTGAAGAATTCGTTTGTGAGGACAGAACATGATTACATAACATGCATGACATGGTAGTTTCATGTGAAGAATCGATTGCGAGATAACATGAGTATAACCATGCATGGCACTTCTATATTTTCGAACCCAGAATACATTTCCCTATATTTTCCTCTTAGCTCCAACAGGGACAGATCAATGATGTTTCTTGCATTATCCTACTCATACTCTGAACAATGCTGATCTTACATTAACAATGCCTGTCCTTTTTGATATGATGCAGTGTCCCTACAGTTACTGCCCTTTGTAATCACACCACCTTTGCCAAAAACAGGGAATCACAACTGGTTCCTCGCTCGATCAGACGACGGCAAAAGACTGATGATCATTCGCACACATGAGCCAGAAAAGTTATATTGCAAAAACCCCACTGTGTACAAGCACCGTGAAATACGTGAGTATCCGGACAGTGGCTATTACGTCTATGCGCAGGATACCAGCTTGTTGGGGCCTTCAGGATTTTTGAGTTGGAGGCGGGTAAACAGCCTTGGTTCACACTCTCTGTTTCTCGGACTCAATTATCCGATTAACCAGGAGATCACCGTTGGCAAGGACCTTGATGGCAGAGAGGCTCTATTTGCTAGGGAAAACTGTGTCTACACGGCGAGCCCTAGGACTTCGGGAGCAGACTCCCCTGATTGTCAACGATACAGCCTGCAGCCAAAAGAAGGTGAGAATGACAAAGGCATCTGGATTAACTTTGATCCTTGGATGTCTCAAGTCCGACATGCAGTGATGTGGTTCAAGCCTTCAGGTTGATAGGTAATTGGGCTATTGCGTCGAAAGGGTGGAGTACCGGTGTCTCCGAATCACTGGTGGCTAAAGCGGGGCTGCAAATTATGATGGTGTTGGATCATCCCTCTTTGAATGACTTGTTGTCTTTGCTGCTTGTTCTGGATGGGTAGTTCTCTCTTTTGTTATGCATATTGATTCCTTGTCATTTGGTCATCCTCGTCTACGTCACTCTTACTATGTAATAGTTGCCTCTATTTAGAATGACATTCTCGTCTGGATCACGAGAGTCTGAGCGCTGCAGATGGGTGTAGCAAGACTTCTTATGAACTATCATGTCTTGCTGTTTATGTCAGTAGTAGTCACTAGTCAGTGTTTGAATGTTGTATATATCGTTGCTTCGAACTATTTATTGTCTCGAACTGCTGGTGGGCTAAATGAGGGCATCACCATTCTCCAGTGTTCAGAGTATATCTCCTTTTTTCAAGTTATAATTTGAGCTCAGTGTCTTTTCGATGATGTACACTTGTTTGGGCCAGTGTGGTGTCGTTGAATATGGGCCGAGTAGTAACACAATGCCGAACAGGTCAATTATGACTCTCAGGCCGGGCTCTCAAAAAAAGAAAGAAAAAGGACTCTTAGGCCGACATGTGAGCGCCATCGGTGTTTTCGTGCGCTTGCGCGCCGAGAGCATATTGGCACGTGTTCGAAATTCATGCTACCTTTTCATCCCCAATCTCCCACCCCTACCCCACCTCTGGAATCTCAATTCCTACTCCAGTTCCCCCAAATCCCCCTCCTGTACTCAAGTGCACTATCATGTCACCGGTCAACGCGGATCTCCGAGCCGGAGATCCTGAGGTCCGTCCTGCCTTCGGGCGCTGCGTGCTGTCGCTTAACAATGGCATGGCGGCGCTTGACGACCAGTTTGCCGGCAAAGTGCTGATGGTAACCATCAATGGCGACCGGCCTCCCGTCTCGCCGAATGACCTTGTCAAAGCTCTTGGCATTGCGCACGACATCCAAATAAGTGACTTGCTCATCGAAGTCCGTCCACCACCGGCTGATTTCTTCGTCAAGTTTCGGACAACTTTCGACTGCAGTCATGTGTTCGAATCTTCTCGGAGTTTGTTCTGCGATGGCGCGCTGGTGAGCTTTGATCGGTGGCACCCAGGATGGGGCTCGGTGGCCTCTGAGCTTGAGTTTTTAACAAAGCTTACCTTCCACGGCATGCCTCGATGTGCTTGGAACAGCGAGTCCATGAATGAGCTTATCAACGACCTTGGAGGTGAGCTCGTAAGTATGTTTGTTCCTCCAGACAGCTGGGCTCTGACGGTTATGGCATGGATGAAGAAGCCGTCCACCATACCGAAGGTGATTGGTGCTGAGATACCGGTGCAGGAACTGGGGTTGTACTATTCATCACCACCAAGGCCGCCGCAGACCATGTTAGGGATGTACCTATATCGAGTGTTCGTGCATGTCGAAGAAGTGGTCAATCCATCAATTGAAGTCCTGCCGCCGCCGCTGGTGCCAGGGTCCATCGACGACGTCCATTACAGGAGCCAACGTCAGACTTTCCCCGTGTTGCTCGGAACGATGGATGGCACAGGGCCTACTCCATCGCGCGGCGGAGGCCACTGCTTCTTTGGGAGAAGAGGCAGGGTTGGCTGCCTGGATGTGCTCTAATTTGAGGTAACAACTGAATCTTCTCAGATACTAGTTAAATCTGAGCTATCGGCGTGAAGCACTAATGTGCCAGTACATGTGATTGTGGCCTGTTCTATTTTTGTACCTGAACTTTTTTTAGAAAGGGGTGTACGTCAACTTAATGTGCTAGCGGAACTTATTGTGTTGTCTGTCTGTTTTCTTTGCACAACATTCAAGATATTTCCCCGTCATTGATAAAGATGATGAACCGTTATGTACGAGTTCGTTGGTTTCAACATAGCCCTACCCGTAGCGATCCACTGCTTCCACCCTGATTGTGCCGCCTGCGTGAAATTTTTGTATGCAGGTTCAGTGTGCTATGATGTTCTATATGATTGTGTCAACTATATAAGTTTTTACTGAGCATCAGCAATGCATATGGCTGAAATATGTATTTACGAGCATCGACCGATGGGTCTCTCTCTCTCTCACACACACACACACATGCGCACACACACACGCAAAAGTGGGACCCGTTGAATTATTTCTTCGCTCGTGACAGCTTTTAATTAGGTTCCACTGTACTCTAACTTTTTTCTTAAGTTATTAATTGAGCTCAGTGACTTCAAAAAGTTGTACAGAAGCCTTGTTTGGGCCTTTTCAGGCGTCGTTGAATGTGGGCTGAGTAGCCATGTAAAGTTGTACTGTACTACACAGGCTTTTTTTGTTGAACATCAGCAATGCAACTGGGCCGACAATTGTACACAAGATCCTAAAATAAGCGTAGCCTAGCCTGTGTTTCTTTTAATAAAATACACAGCCCAGTTCATTTTTTATATAATAAGATTACCAAGCCCAACTTAATTTTTTAATAATATTCATATCTCAATATTATTTTTTATAATAAATGTTTAGTCCAGACCATCATTGTTTTTTCACCCATCCCAGAAAATAGGTCCATTTTTACTAAAATCAAATGGCTTGTAAATTATCAGAAATGATAAATGTGCTGCATGTACGCAATATTATTTTTCACCCAGCTCAGTAAATAGGTGTATTCGAATAAATAATCAAATGCGCTGTAAATTATCATAAATAGTAAATCGGCTATTATTATTTTTACCCAGCCCAGGAAACAGATTATTTTTTGAGTCAAAGCCCAGGAAATAGATGTATTGGCAAACAAAATGAAATGGGCTATAAAACCTAAATAAATGGGCTGCATTCCGCCACAGCTTTCGAAGCTGACTTTGGTGGCTCACTAGACGAAGCCTGCACAAGGTGTTGTCCATTTAGTGAACAAAACGATTTAATGGTCTAAAACAAAAAGTCAACAAATTATTCTGACATATGTAGTCGTTGGAGTGACATCCAACGGCGATCCTGCTTCTTCAATCTCTGATCTAGTTGCTCTTGCTCTAGCCGCCAAAACCATCACCGGCTGAAGCGCCTGCATCTGCCTCCCGTGGCCGGCTGTGCTGTCGTGCAGACATCGCCGCCCCACCCTACTCCCAACGGTGGCCAGGTCATACCTGTACTCACCCACACCTTCTGTTATCCTCCGGTGAAGGTAGCCTCACACGGCAGCCGAACCAGTCCCTCGTACTCCCCTCCGCCAGGGACTCCAGTGCCCCTTGTTCCACGACTCCAGATCGTTCCCATCTTAGGCCTCGCCGTCATCCACCGCCTTGGTGCTCACGGCGCGGCGTGGTCAACATGGTCAAGGAACGACTTCGATCGGAAGAGGACTGTACGTGGAGAGGCTAACAGTTGGGTCCACGGCCGCAGCAAGGAAGTGCCTCCTTATTACGCGCATAATAATGATTCCTCCACCTGACAGCGGGACCTACCGGAAGGGCCTCGAAAAAAACATTCCCCCCTGACAGCTGGGACCCACCAGCTACATCTTCGCACGCAAGGAAGTGCGTCCATATTACGGGCAAAAAAATGATTCTTCCCCCTGACAGCTGGGACCCACCGGCTATATCTTCGCATGCAAGGAAGTGCCTCCTTATCCTCCCTGACAGCTGGGACCCACCGGGTCGAACCGTACGTAGGGTTTTCTGTCTGGTTGCGAACGTGTACGTACATACTGGTCGGTCGGTCTTTCTGCAGCGATGAACCGTGGCCGAGTAAGGAGATGCACATGTCGTAGTAGAGGCGCGGACGTAGCATGTCACGTAGTCCCGTCTATATATATCGTGTACACGTACGTACAACCACGCTGCAAGAAAGTAAACACGGCTACGTACGTACATAAGGGCGGGGTCTCGAACGCGTACTCGCACATACATACGGCCAGGGCTCGTGTACATGGAGAGGCAAGAGACGACAGCGACGTCGTCCTGTTCGTCGGCAGCTAACCGGCTGGGTCGGAATGGAGGAAACATCGTCGTGTTCACCGAGAGCCAAGTGACTTGGTCAGAACGCGTCCTGTTCATCGGGAGCGAAGCCACTGGGTCAGAATGTGTCATGTTCATCGGGAACCAAGTCACTGGGTCAAAACGCATCCTGTTCATCGGGAGCCAACCGGCTTGGACGGAACAGCCGGAACGGGGTCTGGCGTACCGCAAAACGGAGGAAAACGGCCTTCTGTTTGACCGCGTACGGTCGAAACGGGGTCTTGTTCATCGGGAAGGGTCTGGCGTACCGCAGAACGAAGGAAACAGCCTTCTGTTCGAGTGCCTACGGTCGAAACGGGGTGCTGTTGATCGGCAGGGGTGTGGCGTACCTCAAAACGGAGGAAATGGACTTGTGTTGGAGCGCCTACGGTCGAAATGGGGTCCTGTTCATCGGGAGGGGTGTGGCGTACCGCAAAACGGGACTCCAAGGGCTACTGTTCATCCACCGTCTACTGCCTCACTCCAGCCTCCACGGGCTACTGTTCATCCACCATCGACTTCCTCCAGCCTCCACCTGCTACTGTTCATGCACCGTCGACTTCCTCCAGCCTTCACCAGCTACTGTTCACCACGGGGGTCTTGTTCATCCAGCCTCCACCGGCTACTGTTCAACCAGCCCTCCACACGGGGTCTTGTTCAACCAGCCCTCCACGGGGTCCTGTTCATCCACCCCCAACCGGCTCGGGTGTGTGGCGGCCTCCTCTTGATCAGGGTCCTGTTCATCCAGCGGCAACGACCTCTACTACCACGGGGTCCTGTTCATCCAACCCCCACCAGGAACTGTTCATCCAACCCCCAACAACGCTCACTGTTCATCAAGAGGCAGCAGGTTCGATCGGCTTCAGTTAGCAGCAGTAGTGAAGGAATCGCTCGATCGGGTTCAGTTAACAGCCAGGGATGGATCGATCGCTCGGATTTAGTAACGCGTAGCCAATGCAATCGCTCGGGTTCAGTAAGTGAATGCCTCGCTCGAGTTCAGTTAGAGCCCAATGCCTCGCACACACGCGCGTACGTGTATGAGAGAAACGCGCAATCCCTCCGTGCATCGCTCGGCCCCGACCACCCACCGTAACCGGGAACTCCCCAAAATTTTCCTCGTCCTCGCTTCTACCACGATTTTTTCCGTCATGGACGGCCCAAAGAATGTCATGCAGGTGCGTCCCCAGCCCGCCCACGACGAAAAGCCCATTTTCTGTCATGATTTTTTGTCATAGAAGTAGGAGCCCACCACATCTATGATGATACGTGCTTTTGTCACAATTATCGTCATAGAAGTGTCATAAGCATGATAGAAAAAAATCCGTTCGGGCCAAAATGTCACGAATGTGTCTTTTTCTTGTAGTGCACCATTACCGTTACTTCCATACTACTTTGCTACTAAATACTTTGCTGCAGATATTAAGTCTTTCAGGTGTGGTTGAATTGACAACTCAACTGCTAATACTCATGAATATTCTTTGGCTCCCCTTGTGTCGAATCAATAAATTTGGGTTGAATACTCTACCCTCGAAAACTATTGCGATCCCCTATACTTGTGGGTTATCAAGACCTTTTTCTGGCGCCGTTGCTGGGGAGCATAGCTCTATTTGCTGAGTCACTTGGGATTTATATCTGTTGATTACTATGAAGAATCTGAAAGATACCAAAACCAAGATCTTTCCCTCTAAGACGAGGGGAGGTAAGGAACTGCCATCTAACTCTGCACTTGATTCACCTTCTGTTTTGAGTAAGCTTGCGACACCACCACCTGCTATTAATTCTGATATGTCGCAAGTAATTGATGATGCTACTTCTGCTATGAATGATGCTTATGATACTACTACTATGCTTGATAATACTGTGCCACTGGGTGAATTTCTTGATGAACAACTTGCTAGAGCTAAAGATATTGAAAATGTTGAAACTGATGATATTTCTGAAACTGAAAACTTTGAAACACCCATTAGACCTAACACTCCTAGATATGAATTGTCTGTTATACCTGAGGGTTATGTTATGGATGGAGAGGTAGCTAGGGACTTTCTTGCTTGTAAGGATAGAGATGATCTTAAGAAATTGCTATGCAAGTGGAAAGAAAAATCTTTGAATGCTAGAATGCAATATGATCCTAAGTTTGCTACTTCACTTATCTTTGTTACTGATAAGGATTATGAATTCTCTATTGATCCTGAGTTAATTACTTTGGTTGAATCTGATCCTTTCCATGGTTATGAATCTGAAACTGTTGTGGCACATCTTACTAAATTGAATGATATAGCGACCCTATTTGCTCATGAGGAAAAATTTCGCTATTACTATATTCTTAAGTTGTTTCCTTTCTCATTAAAGGGTGATGCTAAGATATGGTTTAATTCTCTTGCTCCTGGTTGTGTGTGTAGTCCCCAGGATATGATACATTACTTCTCTGAAAAATATTTCCCTGCTCATAAGAAACAAGCTGCTTTACAAGAAATATTTAACTTTATGCAAATTAAAGAAGAGAGTCTCCCACAAGCTTGGGGGAGGCTTCTCCAATTACTTAATGCTTTGCCTGATCATCCTCTCAAGAAAAATGAAATACTTGATATCTTTTATAATGGACTAACCGATGCTTCTAGGGACCACCTAGATAGTTGTGCTGGTTGTGTTTTTAGGGAACGAACTATTGAACAAGCTGAAGTACTATTGAATAATATATTGAGTAATGATAAAGATTGGACTCTTCCCGAACCACCATTTAAACCAACTCCGAAGAACAGAGGTATTCTATTTCTCAGTCCTGAAGATATGCAAGAGGCAAAGAAATCTATGAAAGAAAAGGGTATTAAAGCTGAAGATGTTAAGAATTTACCACCTATTGAAGAAATACATGGTCTTGATAACCCGACACAGGTAGTAGAGGTAAATTCTCTCTATAGATTTGATGAAGGTGATATTCCTCATAATAAATCTGCTAGTCAATGCTTGGACGAATTTGATAACTTTATTGTTAAACAAGAAAACTTCAATGCATATGTTAGTAGACAATTGAAGCGAAATGCTTATATTCTTGAACACTTGAGTGACTATATGTGTAGAACTGTTAATGATCTCAAACTTGTTAGTAAACATGCTTCCATGGTAAAAACTCAAGTAGAACAAGTTCTCAAGGCACAAAATGATTTGCTTAATGAAATGAATACTAAGATGAATGATCATGTTGTTAGAGTTATGACTAGAGGTGGTAAAATGACTCGGGAACCTTTGTATCCTGAGGGCCATCCCAAGAGAGCAAGATTCTCAGAGAATTAATTCTGATGCACCTAGTCCACATAAGAAGAAAAAGAAAGATGACAGGACTTTGCATGCTTCTAGTGAACCTGTTATAGGCACACCTGAGAAACCAAATGACATCTCTATTTCTGATGCTGAAACACAATCTGGTGATGAACATGAACCTAGTAATAATGATAATGATAATGATGATGTTCATATTGATGCTCAACCTAGTAATGATAATGACGTGGAGATAGAACCTGTTGTTGATCTTGATAACCCACAACCCAAGAATAAAAGATATGATAAGAGAGACTTCATTGCTAGGAAACATGGTAAAGAAAGAGAACCATGGGTTCAGAAACCCATGCCCTTTCCGCCTAAACCATCCAAGAAAAAGGATGATGAAGAATTTGAGCGCTTTGTTGAAATGCTTAGACCTGTCTTTTTGCGTATGTGTTTGACGGATATCTTGAAAATGTCTCCTTATGCTAAGTATATGAAAGATATTGTTACTAATAAAAGAAAGATACCGGAAGCTGAAATTTCCACCATGCTTGCTAATTATACATTTAAGGGTGGAATACCAAAGAAACTAGGAGATCCAGGAATACCAACTATACCATGCTCCATTAAAAGAAACTATGTTAAAACTGCTTTATGTGATCTTGGAGCCGGTGTTAGTGTTATGCCTTTCTCTTTGTATCGTAGACTTGATTTGAATAAGTTGACACCAACTAAAATCTCTTTGCAAATGGCCGATAAATCAACGGCTATACCCATCGGTATTTGTGAGGATGTGCCTGTCGTAGTTGCAAATGTTACTATCTAGACGGACTTTGTTATTCTTGATATACCTGAGGACGACAGTATGTCGATCATCCTTGGTAGACCCTTTTTGAATACTGCAGGGGCTGTTATTGATTGCAACAAGGGCAATGTCACTTTTCATGTTAATGGTAATGAGCATACGGTACACTTTCCGAAGAAACAACCTCAAGTGAATATTATCAATTCTATTGGAAAATTTCAACAATTACTATTGGAGGTTTTGAATTCCCTATTCCTACTGTCAAAAAGAAATATGATATTCTTATTGTGGGGGACATGCATATCCCAGTTGAGGTAACCTAGTGTTATTTGAAAATTCTCCGGTTTCATGTCATTCGGAAGAAGTTTGTTAATAAGACTTGATCAACCTTGTTAATGGATTCCTTTTGACGAGCATGAGATGGATGAATTTAGGAGGCACAACCTTCTGTACCCAACTTTTACTCTTTGTTATTTAGAATAAATAAAGTAGAGATGCTATTATTTTTCTGTTTTCTGGATTATCCGTGCAATAAAAAATGTCCAGAAAATAAAAGTTCTCCAAATGCCCTGAAAATTTAGTATGATTTTTTTAGAATATTTAAGAATTTTTGGCACTGAACACACCTCAGGGGGATGCACTAGTGGGCCACAAGCCCACAGGGTGCGCCCACCCCCCAGGGCATGCCTAGTAGGCTTGTGGGTCCCACTTGGGTCCCCTCACTTATTCCAGCCACCCATCCACTTCGTCTTCCTCCAGAAAAAATCCCACCATTGCTCAAACCCGTGTTCTTGCTCATTTTGCTGCCATTTTCGATCTCCTAGCTCGGAACTCCATTTCTGAAACTGTTTCGGGGGATTGTTCATCGGTATGTGACTCCTCCAATGGTCCAATTAGTTTTTGTTCTAGTGCTTTATATATTGCAAATTTTTGCTACTGTGATGACCTTATTCTTGAGCTTACATGTCAAATTTATATGATCCAAAGTAGTTTTGTTGCACGATATAGCCTCTAGACACTTGTGGGAGTTGTTTCTATTAGTTTTGTTGAGTTTGGTTCACTTTTATTTTGAGTCACTAAAAATTTCAAAAAATTTCAGAGGAAAAAGAAACCATGAGGAGGTGGTTAAGGGGTTCTTCAAGCCGAAATTTGGAAGGAAATGAAAATGAGGAGAAGAAGAAGCCCAAGTACAACCTTCCTCGCGCTGTGGAGGTTCGGCCGTGTGAATGGCCAAGTGACACATTCTTGAGGGAGGCAGGAATTTATGATGATTTTTATTATTTGGCGGAGAATGCAGGCCTCCTTCCTTTCCTCCAAGATAAGTGTGAACAATACCTCCTACTCACTAATACCTTTGTGCAGAACTTTCATTTTTATCCTAGGAAATCACCACCTACGGTAGAATTTCATTTGTATGATGAGCCTAAGGAGATGACATTATTTGATTTTTGTGATGTTTGCAAAATACCTTTTGAGGGCAGCATCAGTGAACCACGTCCTAGGGACATGGAGGATTTCATTGCTGAAACTACCATGGGGGAAGAGAGAGGAGTGTCAGAGGCGAGAGTGGCTAGTTTACATTTTCCTATTTTACACTATTATTCATTATTTGCCAGGAGATGTTTGATTGGTCGATGGGAGAGTGGAGGCCTCAGTGCCCCTGACCTTGCCATTTTGCCCCATGCTTTATATGCTGAGAGAACTTTTAGTTTGGGCGCTATTGTTGCTCGATGGTTGAACATGAACCGCTCGAAGGGTACTATTTTTGGAGGTGTCTATGTCTCCCGCCTTGTTAAACATTTTGAGATACCCATTAGACATGATGAAGAGGAGGAGATGTTGTTACCTACTAAATATTTAAACTATGCTAGTATGGTAGCACACGATTTTATTAAAAAAGACGATGACAAGCGGCTCCACTACAACCTAGTATTTAGTCAGGGTACTTGTGAGATTATTACCTTGCCTGCACCTTCTTTGTTCGATATTCGTTCAGGCAGGTACACTATTATGCCCGAGGATATTTATGTGTACTGGAGGCTGACACAACCTCTAGCACCTGAGCCAGCACCAGTTCCTGATCCTTATCAGGAGCCTGTTTATCAGTGGGAGCCATAGGAGCTTGCCAACCAGTGGAACCCTCAGGACCCTCCGCAGTATCCAGGAGAGGGTTATTTCGAGCCGTGGCCCTAGACCAACTTAGGCCAAAAGCCTAAGCTTGGGGGAGTATGTATTTCTCACCGACATTACATTCATGTTCACACATTCATTCCAGTTGTCAGTGTTCATCCTTTTTCATTGTATAATTCATGTTAGTTTATTTTTCTTGCTTTCTTCTTGTGTGATTGAAAAATTTGAGAAAAGCCAAAAAAATTAGTTCTCGCTTCTTTTTAGTTTTTCTTTCTAGTTTATTTAGTAGAAGTATTTAAAGAAAACCCAAAAAGATTTCTCGTTCTTCTTTTGCTTGTTGGGAGCTTTCCCGTGTAAATAGTTTTTCTCGTTTTTGTTTTACTTTCTTCAGAAAAACAAAAACTCCAAAAATAATTCCGTGTGTTCCTTTGAAATTCTTTCCTTTTCTTTGGGTCATAAGGAGAAGACCACGATGAAAATGTTGATTGGCTCTCATATGCATTATTGTTGATCTAACAAAGAGCCCATATTACCTTGTCTTCTCCTTTGAATAAATGTTGCAGATTCCAGCGTAGTCCAATGCACATGCACTCTTATTATTATTCACACCGTTCGGTCATGCAAGTGAAAGGCAATAATGATTTGTTTACTCAACCTATCTTTTTTTTGTAAATATGATTAGTTCATCGTTCCTGATTCAGCCTATTATGAATGAAACATGTTTGCAATGAAAATTAGAGATTATATTTACTCATGCCATGCTTAATTAGCTAGGAGTGTATAATGGTTTGTCTTTTGTGCCAACATGCATTTTAAAATGGTTATGATGTAGTATGATAGGATGATATCCTCCTTTGAATGATTCAAGTGGCTTGACTTGGCACATGTTCACGCATGTAATATATTTATGTTCATGGTGATTTATATCCTACTCATGCTTGCATTCAATGTTGATTAATCTCAATGCATGTTTATGATCGTTGTCGCTCTCTAGTTGGTCGCTTCTCAATCTTTTGCTAGCCTTCACTTGTACTAAGCGGGAATACTGCTCATGCATCCACTTCCTTGAAACCAAAGTTGTTCCATATGAGTCCACCATACCTACTGATACGTCTCCAACGTATCTATAATTTTTTATTGTTCCATGTTGTTATATTATCATTCTTGGATGTTTTACAATCATTTTATAGCAACTTTATATCATTTTTTGGGACTAACCTATTGACATAGTGCCCAGTGCCAGTTGCTGTTTTTTGCTTGTTTTTTACTTCGCAGGAAATCAATACCAAACGGAGTCCAAACGCAGCTAAACTTTTTGGTGATTTTTTCTGGACCAGATGACACAAGTTGAGCCAAGAAAGTACCTGAGGGGGGCTCCGAGGGGAGCACAACTCACCAGGGCACGCCTGGGGGCCCAGGCGCGCCCAGGTGGGTTGTGCCCACCTCGGCCACCTCCCGCACTGCCTCTTTGCTCTATAAATACCCCAATATTCCAGAAACCCTAGGGGAGTCGACGAAAATCAATTCCAGCCACCGCAAGTTCCAGAAACCATAGATCCAATCTAGACACCATCATGGAGGGGTTCATCATCCTCATTGGTGCCTCTCCGATGATGCGTGAGTAATTCATTGTAGACCTACGGGTCCGTAGTTAGTAGCTAGATGGCTTCCTCTCTCTCTTTTGATTCTCAATACAATGGTCTCTTGGAGATCAATTTGATGTAACTATTTTTGCGGTGTGTTTGTTGGGATCCGATGAACTTTGAGTTTATGATCAGATCTATGTTTTTATCCATGAAAGTTATTTGAGTCTTTTGATCTCTTATATGCATGATTACTTATAGCCTCGTATTTCTTCTTCGAATCTTTGGTTTAGTTAGGCCAACTAGATCGATTTTTCTTGCCATGGGAAGAGGTGCTTTGTGATGGGTTCGATCTTACGGTGCCTGATCCCAGTGACAGAAGGGGAACCGACACGTATGTATCGTTGCTATTAAGGATAACAAGATGGGGTCTATTTCTACATAAATAGATCTTGTCTACATCATGTCATCGTTCTTATTTCATTACTCCATTTCTCCATGAACTTAATACACTAGATGCATGCTGGATAGCGGTCGATGTGTGGAGTAATAGTAGTAGATGCAGGCAGGAGTCGGTCTACTAATCTTGGACGTGATGCCTATATAATGATCATTGCCTAGATATCGTCATAATTATTTGAAGTTCTATCAATTGCCCAACAGTAATTTGTTTACCCACCGTATGCTATTTTTCTCGAGAGAAGCCACTAGTGAAATCTACGGCCCCCGGGTCTATTTCCTCATCATATACTTTCAGATCTATATTGCTATTTGCCTTTTTATTTATTTGCCACTTTTATTTTTAGATCTATATTTCTAAAAACCCAAAAATATTTTGCTTCACTTTATTTTATTCGCGATCTATCTATCAATCTACTACAATCTATCTCCCGTCCGTTTGCCAATTTCTGGTGCCGTTACCCGAAAGGGATTGACAACCCCTTTAACACGTCGGGTTGCAAGTATTTGTTCTTTGTGTGCAGGTGCTGTTTACGTAGTGTTGCTTGGTTCTCCTACTGGTTCGATAACCTTGGTCTCATCACTGAGGGAAATACCTACCGTTGTTGTGCTGCATCATCCCTTCCTCTTTGGGGAAATACCGACGTAGTTCAAGCCAACATCACCTACCTATATGCGGTATTTACCCGCCGTTCCAAGTAAATTTGTATGTGCCAAACTCTAAACCTTTAAATAATAATCTGTTTTGTATGCCCGAATCGCTCATGTAGCGACTGGGGGCTGTCAGTATCTTCCATGCTAGGTGGGTTATTCTCACGATGAGTGTTTATTCACTTGTCATTCACGAGAAAGTGGCTAGTAATCGGGATGCCCAGTTCCATGCTCAAAATCAAATCAAAATATAATAATGAAACAAAACTCCCCCAGGACTGTTGTTGGTATGGACGGTACCCGTGGATTCGGCTAGCCGTGGAGTGTGATTGTTGGTGGAGGGGGAGTAAAAACTTTACCATTCTGTTTGGGAACCGCCTATAATGTATCTAGCATGGAAGATAGTGAGATCTCTTGGTTGTTATGTTGACAATGAAAGCATACCGCTCAAAATTATATTCATCTCTATTTTAAAAAGCTTTGAGCTCTGGCACCTCTGCAAATCCCTGCTTCCCTCTGCGAAGGGCCTATCTATTTACTTTTATTATTGAGTCATCATCTTCTTATAAAAAGCACTAGTTAGAGAGCACCATCGTCATTTATATGCTTTGTTATTAATTGATGTTGAGTATGAGTGTGACTGGATCTCTTTTGCCATGAATTATAATGTCTAGTCAGTCCTTGGTCTTCAGAGGTGCTCTGCATTTATGTTTTGCGGTCTCAGAAAGGGCTATCGAGATACCATCACATCATATTATATCATGATTGTTTTGAAAAAAGTGTTGTCATCCAAGATTTCTTATTATTGCTTGCTAGTTGATTATGCCATTGATATGAGTAAATGTGAGACCTAAATGTTATTGTGAATGTGGTTAGTTCATAATCTTGGCTGAAAACCTGAACATCAGTTAGACATATTTGCAACAACAAGATCAAACAGAGTTTGTAAAAGTTTTTCTTTGTCACTTTCAGTTTGTCAACTGAATTTCTTGAGGACAAGCAATGGGTTAGGCTTGGGGGAGTTGATACGTCTCCATCGTATCTACTTTTCCAAACTCTTTTGCCCTTGTTTTGGACTATAATTTGCATGATTTGAATGGAATTAACCCGGACTGACGTTGTTTTTAGCAGAATTGCCATGGTGTTGTTTTTGTGTAGAAATCAAAGTTCTCAGATTGACCTAAAATTTATGGAGAATTTTTGTGGAATATATATATAAAATACTGGTGCAAGAATTAACCAGAGGGGGGCCACCCAAAGGCCACAAGCCCTGGGGGCGCGCCCACCCCCTGGGACGCGCCCTGTAGGCTTGTGGGCCCCCTGGACCTCCTCCGACCCTAACTCCAACTCTATAAGTACCTATTCGGGGAGAAAAAATCGGAGAGAAGGATTCATCACGTTTTACGATACGGAGCCACCGCCACTGCCCGTTCTTCATCGGGAGGGCTGATCTGGAGTCCGTTCGGGGCTCCGGAGAGGGGGATTCATCGCCATCATCATCATCAACCTTCCTCCATCACCAATTTCATGATGCTCACCGCCGGGACTGAGTAATTCCATCGTAGGCTTGCTGGACGGTGATGGGTTGGATGAGATTTATCATGTAATCGAGTTAGTTTTGTTAGGGTTTGATCCCTAGTATCCACTATGTTCTGAGATTGATGTTGCTATGACTTTGCCATGCTCAATGCTTGTCACTAGGGCCCGAGTGCCATGATTTCAGATCTGAACCTATTACATTTTCATGAATATATGTGTGTTCTTGATCCTATCTTGCAAGTTGTAGACACCTTTTACGTGTTATGATCCGCATACCCCAAGGTGACAATAATTGGGATTCTTTCCGGTGATTACCGTAGTTTGAGGAGTTCATGTATTCACTAAGTGCTAATGCTTTGGTCCGGTTCTCTATTAAAAGGAGGCCTTAATATCCCTTAGTTTCCATTAGGACCCCACTGCCACGGGAGGGTAGGACAAAAGATGTCATGCAAGTTCTTTTCCATAAGCACACATGACTATATACGGAATACATGCCTACATTATATTGATGAATTGGAGCTAGTTCTGTGTCGCCCTAGGTTATAACTGCTACATGATGAATATTATCCAACACAATTATCATTGCTGATCCAATGCCTACAAGCTTTTCACATATTGATCTTTGCTAAGTTACTTTTGCCGTTCTGCTGTTACAATCACTACAAAACTGCTACTGTTACTTTTGCCACCATTACCGTTACTTCCATACTACTTTGCTACTAAATACTTTGTTGCAGATATTAAGTCTTCCAGGTGTGGTTTAATTGACAACTCAACTGTAATACTCGTGATATTCTTTGGCTCCCCTTGTGTCGAATCAATAAATTTGGGTTGAATACTCTACCCTCGAAAACTATTGCGATCCCCTATACTTGTGGGTTATCACCCCCGCTGGGGGGCGCCCTGGAGGCTTGTTGCCTCCTCAGGACTCTTCTGGCCCTCTCTCCAAGTCTCATATGTGTCTTCTAGTCCAATAAAAATCATCATAAAGTTTTATTCCGTTTGGACTCCGTTTGATATTCCTTTCTGAAAAGTCAAAAACAAGGAAAAAACAGCAACTGGCACTGGGCACTAGGTTAATAGGTTAGTCCCAAAAAATGATATAAAATAGTACCAAAATGCATATAAAACATCCAAGATAGATAATATAATAGCATGGAACAATAAAAATTATAGATACGTTGGAGACGTACCACTTTCGTGCTTGCATACGGAATCACAAACCTTAACACCAATATTCTTACTAAAGCATAACTACTCACCAACATGACTCACATATCACTATCATCATATCTCAAAACTATTGCAAAGAATCAAGTTTATTTTGTCCAATGATCTTCATGAAAGTTTTTATTATATCTCTCTTGAATATCTATCACTTTGGGTCTAATTTCATATATTACCACTGCTTATAACAAGCTCTCAAACAAATTTAAGTGAAGAACATGAGCATAAATAATTTTTTTAGTTCTCTCAAAATAATATAAGTGAAGCATGAGAGAATTTCTTTAAAATTTTACTAACACACAAATTAATATAAGTGAAGCATGAGGGTATTTCTTCAAAAATTAAAGCACCGCCATGCTCAAAAAGATGTAAGTGAAGCACTAGAGCAATTCCATAGCTAAAAAAAATTAAGTGAAGCACATAGAGCAATTCTAACAAATCATAGCATCATTATGGCTTTGTTAAAAAGGTGTGTCCAGCAAGGATGATTGTGACAAACTAAATCAATCAAAGACTCATATAATACAAGACGCTCCAAGCAAAACTCATGATATGTGACGAATAAAAATATAGCTCCAAGTAAAATTACCGACGGTCGTTAGAAGAAAGAGGGGATGCCTTCCGGGGCATCCCCAAGCTTAGTTGCTTGGTTCTCTTTGAATATTACCCTGGGGTGCCATGGGGCATCCCCAAGCTTAGTCTTTTTTCACTCCTTATTCCTTCATCCATCGTGATCTCACCCAAAACTTGAAAACTTCAATCAAACAAAACTTAACAAAACCTTTGTGAGATCCATTAGTATAAGAAAACCAATTTTCACTTTAAGTACTGTTGCAAGCCCATTCATATTTTGTTATTGCATTATACCTACTGTATTCTAACTTTACTATGGCTTATACCCCCTGATACAATCCATAGATTCATCAAAATAAGCACACAATGCAACGAAAACAGAATCTGTCAAAAACAGAACAGTCTGTAAAGACACGAATTTTACTCATACTTCTGTAACTCCAAAACTTCTGAAATCTTAGGACAACGTAGTCAATTTGTATATCAATCTTGTGTAAAACATTCAGATTTTTTAGTCGCTTTTGTGAATTTTAAAAATTCTACTACTGGACTCAAAAGTTTCTGTTTTCCAACAAAATAAAATCAACTATCACCCAACATGATCCCAAAGGCTTTACTTGGCACAAACACTAATTAAAACATAAAAGCACAATCATAACAGTAGCATAATTGTGCAAACACTCAAGAACAAAAATAAAAAGAAAAAAATAAATTTTATTCATTGGGTTGCCTCCCAACAAGCGCTATCGTTTTATGCCCTTAGCTAGGCATAATGCATAGATTCAAGTATTGTCATCTTTAGTTCCCAACTCCTCTATCAAACATCCATCATTCTTCTTAGATCTAACATGCATATTCTCAATAATAATACTCCTATGAATAAAATTGAAGCATTTATTCTTGCAAGTAGGATTTTTCATCACTTCAACAAAGTTGGGGTGAATAGTAATTATTTTAAGATCTTCATTATTGCTACTAGAAGCGGCATGATGACCCACAAGTATAGGGGATCAATCGTAGTCCTTTTGATAAGTAAGAGTGTCGAACCCAACGAGGAGCAGAAGGAAATGACAAGTGGTTTTCAGCAAGGTATTTTCTGCAAGCACTGAAATAGTCGGTAACAGGTAGTTTGATAGCAAGATAATTTGTAATAAGCAAGTAACGGTAACGGTAAATAAAGTGCAGCAAGGTAGCCCAATCCTTTTGTGGCAAAGGACAGGCCAAAACGGTCTCTTATAACAAGCAGAGAGTTCTTGAGGGTACACGGGAATTTCACCATATCACTTTCATCATGTTGGTTTGATTCATGTTCGCTACTTTGATAATTTGATATGTGGGTGGACCGGTGCTTTGGTGTTGTTCTTACTTGAACAAACCTCCTACTTATGATTAACCCCCTCGCAAGCATCCGCAACTACGAGAAAAGTTTTAAGATAAAATCTAACCATAGCATTAAACTTTTGGATCCAAATCGTTCCCTTACGAAGTAGCGCATAAACTAGGGTTTAAGCTTCTGTCACTCTAGCAACCCATCATCTAATAACTACTCCACAATGCATTCCCTTAGGCCCAAATATGGCGAAGTGTCATGTAGTCGATGTTCACATGACACCACTAAGGGAATCACAACATACATATCATCAAAATATCAAACACATATCAAGTTCACATGATTACTTGCAACATGACTTCTCCCGTGACCTCAAGAACAAAAGTAACTACTCACAAATGATAATCATGCTCAAGATCAGAGGGGTATTAAATAGCATAATGGATCTAAACATATAGTCTTCCACCAAATAAACCATACAGTAATCAACTACAAGATGTAATCAACACTACCTAGTCACCCACAAGTACCAATGTAAGGTTCTGGTACAAAGATTGAACACAAGAGATGAACTAGGGTTTGAGATGAGATGGTGTCGTTGAAGATGTTGATGGAGATTGCCCTCCCTAAGATGGAAGAGTGGTTGGTGATGACGATGACGATGATTTCCCCCTCCGGGAGGGAAGTTCCCCCGGCGGAATCGCTCCGCCGGAGGGCAAAAGTGCTCCTGCCCAAGTTCCGCCTTGAGACGGAGGCGCTTCGTCCCGAAAGTCCGCCTCTGATTTTTTCTAGGTCAAAATGACCTATATACCAGAAGATGGGCACCGGAGGTGGGCCGAGGAGGACACAACCCACCAGGGCGCGCCTGGGGGGCCTGGCGCACCCAGGTGGGTTGTGCCCACCTGATGGGCCTCCTCTGATAGTTGTTTGCTCCAGTATTTTTTATATATTGCAAAATAATTCTCCATAAATTTTCAGCTCATTTGGAGATGTGCAGAATATGTAACTCTGACGTAGCTTTTTCAGGTCTAGAATTCCAGCTGCCGGCATTCTCCCTCTTTGTGTAAACCTTGCATATTATGAGAGAAAAGGCATTATAATTACTACAAAAAACATTATTATGCATAAAAACATTATAATTAACAGTAGGAAAACATGATGCAAAATGGACGTATCACGGCACCCTTGCTTTTAGAAACTTGCATAGTCTTTGCAATTTTTAGGAGTTTTTTCAATAACTTTAGCAGAAGAAAAGACCGAGCTCAAGTTACTAAAATTTCTTCCAACTTATGAATCCGAGCGGGGCTCTCTTCTACTCTTCCGTTAACTACAGGTCCTTTTTCCTTTAACAATTTAAGAGCATCTCCTGCCTTTGACCCTATTTTATAGCAAAGTTGTGGATTATTTTATCCAAATTTTCAACATGTTCTTCGGTAATCATCTTCTTTTCAATAGCATCTAGCCTTTGCATAACATGCTCTAGAGTTAAGATTGTTTCATTAATAGTAATAGGTGGTGCACCTACTAAATCTCCCATAGCAATAAAAGCATCCAAAGAGGGACACATCAAGAAATTCCCACCGATAATAGTATCAAGAACGAATCTATACCAAGTGGTAATGCCCACATAAAAATTGCGAAGAAGAATAACAGTAGATTGCTTATGAATAGATCTATTATGAGCATTGCAAATCCTATACCAAGCATCTTTTAAATTCTCTCCCCCTCTCTGCTTAAAATTGAGAACTTCGTTCTCGGGAGTACACGCAATAGAGGAGGAACTAGCCATAACGACAAAGTAGGCAAGCAAGATCACACGCAATTAAGAGATCTGACGAGAAAAAGGCAAATGAGAAAAGAAGGCAAATAAAACGGCAAATATTTTTGTGCTTTTCGCAAAAATGTTTTAGAAGTGGGGGAGATGAAAACGAGAGGCGAATGGCAAATAATGTAAATTGCAAGGAGATGAGATTTGTGATTAGGAACCTGATAGATGTTGACGATGTCTCCCCGGCAACAGCGCCAGAAATTCTTTCCTGATTGCTTGTATCTGCGTTGGTTTTTCCCTTGAAGAGGAAAGGGTGATGCAGCACAACAATAGTAAGTATTTCCCTCAGTTATGAAACCAAGGTTATCAATCCAGTAGGAGAACCAAGCAACACTATGTAAATGGTACCTGCACACAAATAACAAATACTTGCAACCCGACGCGTAAGAGGGGTTGTCAATCCCTCCACGGTAAAATGATAGATTAAATTGTATGAGATTGGATAAATAGATCTTGCAAAAACACAAAATAAAATAAATAAATAAAACATGCAAGGTATTTTTGGGTTTTTGGAATAATGGATCTGAAAACAATATGATAGAAAATAGACCCGGGGGGCATAGATTTCACTAGTGGCTTCTCTCGAGAAAATAGCATACGATGGGTAAACAAATTACTATTGGGCAATTGATAGAAGAGCAAATAATTATGACGATATCCAAGGCAATGATCATGTATATAGGCATCACGTCCAAGATTAGTAGACCGACTCCTGCCTGCATCTACTACTATTACTCCACACATCGACCGCTATCCAGCATGCATCTGGTGTATGAAGTTCATGGAGAAACGGAGTAATGCAATAAGAACGATGACATGATGTAGACAAGATCTATTCATGTAGGAATAGACCCCATCATTTTATCCTTAATAGCAACGATACATGCGTGCCTCGCTACCCCTTCTGTCACTGGGTGAGGACACCGCAAGATCGAACCCATCACAAAGCACCTCTTCCCATTGCAAGAAAAATCAATCTAATTGGACAAACCAAACCAAAGTTTCGGAGAAGAAATACGAGGCTATAATAATCATGCATATAAGAGATCAAAGAAGACTCAAATAATATTCATGGATAGAACTGATCATAAACTCACAATTCATCTGATCCCAACAAACACACCGAAAAAAGTCATTACGTCAAATAGATCTCCAAGAACATCGAGAAAAACATTATATTGAGAATCAAAAAGAGAGAAGAAGCAATCTAGCTACTGCCTACAGACCCGTAGGTCTGTGGTGAACTACTCATGCATCATCGGAGGAGCACCAATGAGGATGGTGAACCCCTCCGTGATCGTGTTCCCCTCCGGCAAGGTGCCGGAATAGCGCTCTAGATTGGACTCGTGGTTTTGGAACTTGCGGCGGTGGAAACTCTGATCTCCCGACACCTCTAGGGTTTCTGGAATATTTGGGTATTTATAGAGCTGAGAGGCGGTGGAGAGGACCTCCGTGGGCCCCACCACCCATTAGGGCGCGCTAGGGGCCTCTGGCGTGCCCAGGTGGGTGGTGGGCCCCATGGGCCTCCCCTCTGGTGCTTCCTTGGCTCCCAAGTTGTCTTTTGGGTAGAAAAAATCTCCAAAAAGTTTCGTGGCATTTGGACTTCGTTTGTTACTGATATTCTGCGAAGTAAAAAACAAGCAAAAAACAACAACTGGCACTGGGCACTATGTCAATAGGTTAGTCCCAAAAATGATATAAAGTTGCTATAAAATGATTGTAAAACATCCAAGAATGATAATATTACAGCATGGAACAATACAAAATTATAGATACGTTGGAGACGTATCAATATACTAGGGGGTTTTGCTCTATTGAATATACAAGTTTTGGAGCCTCCTCTAGTTGATCTAGTTCTAGTCCTTGTTGGTCCTAGTTGACTAATAAGAGCTAGAGCTAGCCCTGGCCACCTCTAATCCCAATAATTAGAAGCCCCGTGTGGTTCTAATCTCCTCCCTCTAATTCTCCGGCGACGTTAGCTCTGGACGGCGAAGCGCCGCCGGATCGTGAAGACCATACGCTTGCAACCAAGTAGAGAGGCCGTGCTTTCGGTCTTCCGTTCGAGGGCGGTTCGCGGGATCGTCATCGACGTTCAAGGGACTCCAAGTACGGTCTACACCGACTCGTCTACTTCCGCTGTACGCCCGGAGTTGGTAACGATCGTTGATTCAAACCCGTTATGCATCTTCATATTGTTCCTGGGTGATCGTAGGGCGATTTTTTTGTTTTCTACTACGTTTCACAACAATAGATGCATGCTGGATAGCAGTCGATTGGTGGAGTAATAGTAGTAGATGCAGGATGGAGTTGGTTTACATGTCTCAAACGTGATGCCTATATACATGATCATTGCCATGGATATCGTCATAAGTATGCGCTTTTCTATCAATTTCCCAACAGTAATTTGTTTACCCACCGTATGCTATGTGCTCGAGAGAGAAGCCTCTAGTGAAAACTATGCCCCCTAGGTCTACTTTAATCATATTATAAAATCCAAAATACCTTTGCTACAATTTTATTTACTTTATTTTGTTTTGCAATTTATCTATCTACCACTACAAGATTTGATCCTTGCAAGTAACGAGTTCAAGGGGGTTGACAACCCTCTTGCCCACGTTGGGTGCAAGTATTTGCTTTTGTGTGTGCAGGTGCTGTTCACAAGGCTTTGTGCGATTCTCCCACTGGTCCGATAAACCTTGGTTCTCACTGAGAAAATACTTATCTCTACTGTATTGCATCTCCCCTCCTCTTCGGGGAAAATCTCAACGCAGCTCACAAGTAGCAGATAGTGATGTCGTTGCGAGAATCAGGCATGGCTATGATAGCATGCCAAATCCACAAGTCTTTTGATATCACTTCTTCGAGTATGATGGTGGCCTCTTTGGTGTGACCTTGGTGCATCCCACGCAAACCTTTGAGTTAATGCATGCGATCAATTGAACCGATCATACCTGGAAAAGCCTCTTGTCGCTCAAATAGCCATCAACTTTTCTATATCATGTGGTTCTCTCACATACTCTGCTCCAAACACCTGCACCACGATGCGTGCAAATCTAACAACGGTTTTCAAGCATGTGCTCTCCCCCGTCCGGATCATCTCACCAACGGCATCAGTGTCGGTACCTAGTGCAAGCATTCTCATAGCAGCCGTGCACTTCTGCTTAGCAGAAAATAAGAGTTGTCTACAGCAATCCTTGGTGAGCTTGTAGTAGGAATCATGTGCCTCCACTCCCTCCACCACGCGCATAACAAGGGGTTGCACATACAGAAGCGTCGACGAAGCCATGTAACAGGGAATGTTCGTACGGGATGGAACTAGTCCTTGTAGAGGAGCCGCGCTCTAGTGGCCCTATCCCGGTTCAAAACTCTTCACCCTTTGATCGAACCTTTGGAGTTCAGAATGTGCTCCACCTCCTTGTACATTTCCTCCTGAATGCTCATGATCATTAACATCTCGACATCTTTGTCCGACTCATACGAATCAAAGAATTCCTTTTGCATTAACTCATCAAGCTCCATCCTTCCATACTCCTCATCTGACAAATCATCAAAATCCATAGTTTTTCGAGAAAGGAATCACAAAAAATGGTAGGACAATTTGTCGAACACATAGAGAGCAAGGTGTAGTCCAAGAATAGTGGGATGCACCATGGCGGTGTCCGGAGCGGTGAGACGGCCGAGAGGAGGTTGGTGGTAGTGGTGGCGGTGCTGAGGGGTCGGGACGGCGGTGAAGCTAGTCGAGGGACTGGGTGGACGAGGGAGAAGAGGCAAATGGCTCGTTCAACAAGGGCGGAGCGGGAGGAATTGGTGCAATTTGTGATGGGTCCTTCATGTCGAATCCGACGTAATGAATGCGTCGGACGCGTCCAGACCTCCCCCGGGCGCGTCCGGGCCTCCCTATACCCATCCCAAATTTGGGCTGGATATGAGGGGTGCCAGTCAGCCTGGACATTTAGGGCCAGTTTGAGGAGCCCGACTGGATATGGACACAATTTTGTGCTATGTGTATCTTCATGTACGATTAACACACATCTTCCTCGGCACGTGCATGGTTCAATATTTGTATGCCTACGCAAACCCTAGTCCATTGCCTTCTTTATGTGCAAATCATAGATTCATAGTGCCGCAAGTTTATCGAGATGATATAACAGTTTGTATTGATATTCAACATGTAAATTCGGTTTGATTTTGATCCTATTAATATTAATGAGTTTTATCCATTTTCTTTTTGAAAGTTCGTTGGAATCCATGTTCACATCATTACCAAACAATTCGTACAAGAACAACACACCCTCTTGCGAACTCGCATCTAGGGTTTCCTGCTTCTCGCTGCCGCCGGTCCGCCTCGTCTCCTATGGTCCTTGGACCATGGAGGCGTGGTGGATCCCGTCCCTTGCCGGAGACAGGGCCTCGTTTTTAGGTGTTTTTCCTGAGTTTTTGTTAGGCTTTGTGCCATGCTCAAGAAGATGAGGCGGCGACGACTTCTTGCATATAGAATAAGGTTTTCCCTGCCTGGCCTCCGTCTCGGTGATGCCTCAAGCGTCGTCGGAGGGCGTGTGGAGGTGTATATCCGGTATATCTCGTGGGATTCGGTCGGCGTTTGTCTTCTGCGGATCCGGTCTTCGTTCGTCTACATTTGTGTGTTTGTAGGTTGGATCCTTCCGATCTACGCTTTTCTTCATCGACGCGGTTGCTGTTTTGGTGCGCTGGTCCCGTGGGGTCTTAGCACGACGACTTTCTGACTGTCTACTACAACAATATTTGCCCGGCTCCGACCAGGGGGGGGGGGCGATGACTGCGGCACGCCTTCGGCTCGCTCTAGTGCTTTAGTCATCGCTAGGTGGTCTATGGATCTGGATGTAAATTTTACTTCTCGTGTTTTTTTGTACTACCTTGACGGTTGATGAATAGATTGAAAATTTTCTCGCAAAAACAACAACACATTCCAAATAATCTGCTGTTTCATAAGTTCTTCAAAACCATTTAAGTAACACAAACTCGAATTCAAGCGAAACAAGTGAATGTGTGCTTCAAATCAAATTCATATTGATACGAGATATTGTTGGAGCGCTGTGCACAGTACAGATTCACAGAAAAGCCCCAAACGGGCCAAACCCTCTTCTCCCTCCCACACGCACCACCATGCGGCCTACGCCGCCTCCCCCCATCGCCGTGATTCCATGACCGCCGCCGCGCCGTCTCCTCCTCTCAAGCTACCATCCGCCGCCGCCTTCTCCGATGCCTCCCCACCTCCTCCTACACAGCCTCCTCCAGCTCCGGATCCCCCCTCGTCACCCCCTCCTCCGCCTCCTCCACTCCTGCAACCCCATTGACCGCCCGCCGCCGCAGGACCCGCCCCTGCGCGACGCTGAGCTTTGGATCGCCAAGGCGCTCGCGACTGCCGCCTTACTCCTGCCACACTACCTCCCGGCATTCCGCCGCCTCGCGCCCTCCCAGGTCGCAGCCGCCGCCGCGCTCCGCCACGCGCCGTGCGCCTCCTCGACGCTCCACCTCTTCTCTGCGCTGCATTCCCCACACTCCCAGCTCGCCATCCCCCCGTCCGCTCACTCCTACCGCTACGTCATCTCGTTGATGTGCCAGTCCGGCCGCCACACTGATGCCCTCCAACTGTTCGACCAAATGACGGACCAGTCTGGTTACTTTCCCAATGCTCGTTTTCTCTCGTTCCTGTCCGGTTCCTGCGCCACTGCAGGCCTTCTTGATGCCGCTGCAGCATTGCTTTCAAAGGCATCCCAATTTGGTTGTTCCATTGAAGCGTATGCATATAACAAGCTCATGGGTTTGTTCATTGGCCGTGGCCGGGTGCAGGACGCTGTGGCATTGTTTGAGGGGTGGATCCAGTGGAGAGTATATTCTCCGGACGTGTGGAGCTTCAATGTCGTCATCAAGGGGGTTTGCAAGGTGGGGGATGTTCAAAAGGCGCTCCAGTTGGTCGAAAGGATGGATGAGTTTGGTTGCTCGCCAGATACTGTCACACATAATATTCTTGTGAATGGACTATGCAGGGCAAAGGAGGCGAGTAAGGGTCGTGAGGTGTTGAGGAGGCTTCAGAGAGATGGTGTTTGCATGCCCAATGTAGTGACATACACCTCAGTAATCTCAGGTTACTGTAAGGCTGGCAGGATGGAGGATGCAATGGCAGTATACGATGACATGGTTGCGTGTGGGACATCACCCAATGTGGTCACATACAATGTGCTAATCAATGGATATGGCAAGGCTGGGAATATGGGGTCTGCGGTGGCAGTGTATCAGCAAATGATACTTCGTCGCTGCCTTCCTGATGTTGTGACATTTAGCTCATTGATTGATGGATATTGTCGGTGCGGACAGCTTGATGATGCAATGAAGATTTGGACTGAGATGTCTCAGTATCATATTCAACCAAATGCACACACGTTCTGTATCATAATACACACATTTTGTAAGCAGAACAGATCAGGGGAAGCACTTCATTTTTTGAAAAAAATGAACATGAGAACAGACATTGCACCACAAGCGTTTATATATAACCCTGTGATTGATGTACTGTGCAAGGGTGGAAAGGTGGACGAAGCAAACATGATTCTAATGGAGATGGAAGAGAAAGGATGTCGTTCCGACAAGTATACATATACTATTTTGATAATTGGGCACTGCATGAAGGGTAGGATAGCAGAAGCCATCACATTTTTCCATAAAATGGTAGAGACTGGGTGTTCCCCTGACAGTATAGTAGTCAATTCTTTTATTAGCTGCCTTTTAAAGTCTGGGATGCCTGGTGAGGTGGATCACATAATGCGTATTGCAGCAGGGGGTGCTTCATCGAGTTGGAAAGATCCTTCTCCTGTAACCCAAAGCGTAGACATTTCAGTAGCTGTATAGCTGAATGATACAATGGAGAATGTAAGGAACAGCATCTTGACTGTTTTCGGTGCGAATTACGGGGCATCTGGCGCTTGTCCAAATAAGAAGAACAAGCTCTGGTGAGTCGTTGTTTTGAATCAAAGGCCTCTTGCATCAACTATACTAACTACTACATTTTGCACATTTGAACTATTTCCATACAAACCGCATAACTTCATAATTATCATGTTAACTCTCCAAAATGTGTTGATTTAATAGGTTGAGTGGCCTGTTTAATGTTTACTTCACATTTTAGATCAGCATAGATATATAGCAGCGTTAATCAGTGGTGGTGATTGTGATTAATAGTCTGTTCGAGTCTGTAGAAACTGTGAACAATATTTTACTGCACACATGCTAATCTTATTCTATAGACATTAGAGACCTGACTTGCGAAATTCCTGATTTTTATATACATGTGTAGTCATGTGAACTGTACTGCACTTGTATTCGATTGAAACATGATTGAATATTGGAAGGCATTATACTGACCTTTTATTTTTACATTAGTGGTTTTGTAGAACACTCAGTCGAAAGGAACTCAAATGTAACCATTGACATCTTGGTTACACCAAGGGTATGGAACTATTGAGAGACTAATCCAAAGTTTCATGCTAAGAAAGAAAAGGACAAGCAGCTTGGTGCTCCGTGTATACGTTGAAGTGATCTGATGAATTCCATAAAGGGAAGCCAATGGTGGAGCTGTAAATTTCAAGGGGCCTGCTGATCAGCTGCAGTAGTGCTACATCACTTGCTCAATGAACCCTTGACACACTTCTCAACACCTCATGTATGATTTGTCGACTCCCTGGTAGATGATAAGATCATTCAGTCACTTGGACCTGCCTGTCAAGAACCTGCTTCGTTTTGGAGGAGCTGTTACCTAAATGAGGGGGAATCAGCAGTTGAAGAACACGATGGAAGTAATTTACCCTCTAGCAGAGGTACTTAACTTGTATTGTGCCTTGTTGTTCATTGTTCACTCCAGTACAGAAAATATTTTAGGAAAGGGTAGTTGATCATTTCAACTGTCATGCACATTGTGCGCATTTTTCCTACAACCATGCCTACAGAATAACAAGTCTGAGCATACAGTTTTGACAGTTACACCTTCTTTGTTTTTTGAGCAAGTTACACCTTCTGCTGTGATGCTTGTTATGTTGTTTCTTAAACATATTTGTTACTTAGTACTAGCAACTTTCTAGTTTTTGCAACATAATGTATGACATGTTGAGGCGCGTAGCAGCCTGGCTTAGAAGTCTCATAAACTGAGTACCAGAAAAGCTAACGCGGGTTTAACTATTTTAATGAAAACATTGTGTTTATCTGCTAAAACTTTGCAAAACACCATGTTTCGTAGGACGTCAGTGTTAAGATCATGATAGCCTGCTAATTAAGCATAATATGCTCCATTGAGCCAAGTTCAATGGGTAAATACTTCGTTATTCAGTGACCTGTTATTTCAATACATAGAGTAGTCAATATAGATTCATAAAGCTGTCTCAGGAATGTTATGTGCGCCTGTGTTTTTGTGTGCTCCTTTTGCTTTGTTGTGTGCACCACTGTTTGTCAAAGAAATAATTGAGCAGCACACATGTTAAGCTCATATAATAAACTCTTGGCACTACTACATCATCAATTAATCACTTGCTAACTTCTAAAAACTGGCTAAATCTAATATACAGTGTAGCTGATAGCCTGATACAGTGGGATGTTGTCACTTGCCAGTGGACGTACATTCATTTGACCTCTACTTCAAGACTAAAGTAGGTGCTGTAAGTGAGCAAATTCACCCATTCATTTTATTAACATCTGGTGGATTCTCCATGGATGTTGTCAAGAACTGCCATCACCCCAATGATAAAAGCCTGGTCACATCCTGACTGCACTGTCACGTGGTAGAAGTCATTACTTTCTATCAGCTCTTTCTTCCCCATCTACAGTTTGAAGAATATATTTGTTAGATCTCTTTTCTGTAATGCACATATGCTTGTGGCATGCACTGAAATTCTTATACACTTTACCAGACACACTTGCACAGACATGTAGAACAACAATCAAACAAAATCACTGGAAATAGTCAAACACCATTACTTTACTAAGTAACCAACATCTCACTTTAGATAGCATATTTGTTCTTCCCTGATGTCATGGAATCATTCTTGTTAATTATAATGCATGACAGAATGATATGCATGTACTCAATAATTTTGTGATAACACAGTAGAACTCTACAAATGAATTCAGTCCTTGGATGGATCAAGCGTTGGTGTGTCGCACCCACACACGCATGTGTGTTATGTGGTAATCTGCATGTCTGGCGGTCAATGAGGTAGAAGATGAACTGTGGATTTATCTAAGCAACCTTGGCTCTAAATCAAGCTTGTGTTTCAGTAGGACGTGCATCTAGTAACTTTGTGATCTAAAGAAGAAGATACACATCTAGGAACTTTATGATAACACAAATATATCTTACAAAATAAATATAACTTGCTGAAAAAGCACATGTAGAAACTTTTTCTTGCAGGGGATTATGAAGGTATGTGTGGCATACCTGCACTACTATTTTGCTGGTACAATCAATTATTGTGCAGTATCTATCTGCAAAAGATATGTATGTTCTTGTTGCATGCATGGAAATTCTTATAAACTTTACTAGACACACTTGCATAGACATTTATAATAACTGTTGAACCGGTATGGGCCCAAGCCTATCAAGCTTTGTCACTTAGGGCCCAAGCCCATGTGAGCGTGCTGACCTAGATAGAAGGGGGCATCCAGTCCTCCAGTTTCTGTGCAAGCCGCCACACACACACACACAGAACTCGCGCGGCAACCATACAAGAGAGCTCGAGCTGTCTGAAGGTACTGCTCTCCCTCTCGATCTCAACAATAACAATCAAGCAAAACCACTGGAAATAAACACCATCCCTTTACCAACATCTCACTTTAGGATAGCCTTTGCTTATCCTTTCCCGTGTTATGGAGTAATTCTGTTAATTATGACTCATGGGGAATCTGTAGTTCACAACTAACTTGGCCATATGAAGCAAATATATGCACATGCTTTGTAATTTAGTGATGACACAAAGGAACTCTACAAAAGAAATACAATTCACTGCAATTACATATGAAAAATGTATTGCTTGCAGAAGAATTATCAAGGTATGGATGGCATACCTGCGCCACTATTTTTCCTGTGCAATCAATTATTGTGCAGTTCCTATCTGCAAAAGATCCACAGACCTCGAAATCCCAATTATTGCAGTGCCTCTTTGGTTCAATGTGAATTCTAACCGGTGCACCTTTTGCTATGCATGATTTGGGATCAGTTAGGCTAAAGACCAACTTGTTTTTCCCTTGGTAATCCATTGAGTACCCATTCCATTTGTTCCGCGTGCTTAGAGCCTGTACAATTCCTCCCTGTAATGGAGCACACAGATATTCTGGTGATATTCAAATAAATATAGGGTATACGGACATGAGCGAGAGATCGTTTGTGTTTATCTTCTTGGCTGTCAACAGTTAAGTTTTCACTGTCTCAAGAGAACTGCGTTGAAGTTACTTGTGCCCTTGCTTATTTAGTTTGTTCAGTGTTCACCCACCCCCCCCCCCCCCCCCCCTCCCCCAAAACAAAAAAAAAGAGCTAGACTGGGCATGGTAGAATAACATAAATAAGTACATAGGAATCAGAATAAATTCATGGAGCAAATAGTTCCAGTCCTAATCGATTAGCTTTTAATTCAGGTGAAGCACTTCAAACAACTGGTAATAGAGAAAATAAGCCTATCTACGAGTTACTATTCAGCAACTTATGATGTATTACCTTTCTAGAAATGAATAGTATCTGTTCTCCATCACTGTCTTTCACCATGAGCTCTCCCTTAGATCCAAGTATACCACAACCATCCACAATGAAAACAACATTATGACTAAAGTCAGTAACAACAAAACCACCGCCATTCACTACCATGGGTCTTCTCCTGATCATCAGCGCCGCTGGAGTGCTTGAGCAATACATCTTACTGACTACAGGCATGCTGTTGTCCATTTCGCTTGATACTGCACACAGACCAAAGAGAGGTGGCCCTATTACTCTGCCCAAACTCCTGTTTCAGTGTCTACCTGGCTTCTAGCATCTTGTGTGGCCAGCAGGTGAGTACTTATATTGGGGGGCAGAGCACGTTTTTTTTTAGAGAAGATGGTAAGCCAAGCTAAGAAGCAAGGAGAAGGATGCAGTAGGTGTGGTGGTTCAAGAGTTTCTTTACAATGGAATCACTGCAGGCTCTCTCCACATAAAGTGATTCCTGAAAGCCTGGTCTGGTTGAATAGACTCTCTCCAACTTTCCTGAAGCATCATCATTGGTGTCAGCTCTCAGAAGTTTCTTGCTCAAGCAATGTCCATTTTTATGCGGTTTTCTTTGTGGGCGCTTCTCATGTATATACACTAATGCAGATTATCGAGTACACCACTTTTTGTTCCTTTTAGCTCGAACTATTATATATGTTGCCTGAACTTTGTACAACCATTTTCCAATGGTCTTTCCTGTGAGTGTGAATTGAGTAGTGACCATGTCTGCAAGGACCATGCAAGCGTATGGCCAAGTTAATACTCCAAGTTAATACTCCCTCCGTAGCTTAATATTAGACGTTTTTTGACACTGTCATAGTGTTAAAAAACATCTTATATTAAGTTACAGAGGTAGTATTTGACTAGAAAGCATGATATTAGTTTATGCTTCTGGACGAAATTTGTCTTGTGTTATCCATGTACATGGAAAAGTACTTGGCCTCTGGGTACATGCACCTGTATTCTAGTACTAGAGTAGCAATCATAATCCCAAGTGACCAATAATTATGCTTTTATTTTTCTGTCCTGAGCTTTATCCATGGCTATTGTTAATCTGATTGCATCATTGTATGCGTAATATATTTTGTTCAGCAATTAACAATCTGTCAGGAATTTTTGCAATCTCTGGATTGGTGAAAGCATTGCGTATACAATGAGAAGAAGCTAACATGTGGATTAGGATGCAAGCTGACACGAGTTGGGCGGTCAGTAGGAAGAAAGGTTTGGATGAAGGTCTTGAATATAGGCAACCAGGTCTTTCTGGCAAGGTAATGCATAATTGGCTGAAGTATGGTTGATCAAGATATAACCTATACAAGGAAAACTGCCAAATGAAGCATGAGAGGGATGGCATAGTGAACAGTACACGGGAAGCTTCACATATTTTTACTGTCAAATTGTTGATGCCCATCTTTCTGCTTATATTATTGTAAACTTTATGAGGGTTCGTCCCTTCCTAGTATTGGTTCCTTGAGCACGACTGGTAGATGTGCAGTGAAATCATTTTCTTACTTCTGTTGCACTTACAGTTTTATATCTTTGCATGTTCTCATTGTGTGCTCCGTATGCTGAGATTTTTATTTTATTCATTTGGCCGCTGTTTGCATTATGCCCTTTTATTGTTGTTGACATGTTTTCCTTCGACTGAAGGTCCCTTTCGTGCAATCAGTCATGCTGTGACTGGAGCTGTTGAATCTAAGGATCCTTGACTTCTGAGGTGTGAATCTCACGAAAAGGTACACTATATATCCTGTTCTTGATGCATATCTAACTTGAGATGAAAAGGAATCGCCATAATGTATTGCTGGTACACCGGTAATTTCTGGTGGCCTATTGAAGTTTTGTGCAACGGAGGAATATATTTGGCCTTCCTTCCTACTGTATATCAGTTCTTCAATGGCCAACCATTCTTAAATAACAGGAACCATTAGTTGTTGATCTTGTTCTCTGTACCTGGATCATTGGTGAAGCATAAGGCGAGGCCGTTCTGTGCTTCTGTTGGAACTTGAACATGTACAAATATTTGGTATGAAGTGCCTAACCTAAAGGTTCTCTTGCCTAACTCCGGACCACTTGTGGCCAGGAAAGGTGAACAGGGGGGCGGTAGCACGTTGTCAACCATTTCTGGCAAGTGAAGGCTTGAAGCTCTAGGCAAGAGTTCCCAAGAGGAATGGTTGATGAACTCTACTCACCGAGCCTTTGGGGCTAAGCAACCACCTGCTAAACGAAACTTGAAGAGTCTTTTCGTCCTTCATCCGCCTGCTGTCTCTCTGAGAGTGTGAGCCTGGATTGGTGATGAATGGAGTTTATGTGAACGGGCCTAGCTTAACGTGGAAACTAGACGAGAACTCTAGCAGCAGTTCATGAGCTTAATCTTTAATTACAGTCGTTGAACAAGATGCTAAGCCATAGGAGTTAGGTTCAGGAGAGACTCACATGCAGCTATTACACAGAATTCTCTTTTCCCTCTCTTTTTTTAGAAAAAAACTCGGGAGTCTAAACCGTCGTGAAAAAATGGATTACATTTAGACGTGACGGTTAGTGCTTTTCGAAAGCGGGCTCTCCGAGAGACATGCATGAAATCTCTCATGGCCTTTTATTTTGCCATCTTTTTTCGTGATTGCTTCAGCAAAATCACAGTTAAGGGTTATTCAGCGTGGCTCTGCGCGTTGCGCGCCAAGGTCAATCTCCCGTGTGCTCCGCGTTTCGTAGCGTTTGATTTTTCTCCTTTTTCCTTTCCGGTGTGGATATGCTCCGAGGCACACCTTATGCTTGTAGCGAAGCACATCTTGTGCTCCAATGAAGCATACATGCTTTGCGACGAAGCACACCTATGTGCTCGTCCACGGAGCATGTCTGTGCTTCATTTTCTTTTTTCTTTCCAGGACACACTCATGCTTCATCCGTCGAAGCACACTTACACTTCATGGTGAAGCACATATGTGCTCCATCTGAAGCACATTTGTGCATCACCTATTTCCCCCCTTTTTGTGCACACCCGCGCTTCACCCTTCGGAGCACACCTACACTTCGCGTGAAGCACATCTGTGCTCTGTGCTCTGTGATGAAGCACACATGTGCTTCACTTTTTTTTTCTTCCGGTTGTACGTGCCTCACCAAGGGGGTGCACACCTATGCTTCGTGGCGAAGGACTCCTATGATTTCGTAAAAAGCACACCTATGCTCCACCCGTGCGCGTGCACTTCACGTGAAGCGCACTTGTGTTGCGTCGTGGAAGCACGCTACGAAACGACCCGCGGCACGTTCTACTAAAGTGACCTCTGCGGGGCAGTTACAAGAGGTACCCTCTAACTAGCCTGCTCATGTGCGTGGAATATGAAGACCCCGCACACCGATTTGGTGCGACCCATTTAAGGTGAGTGCTATCCCCCCTCCCCCGTTTATTTATTTAGTTTTTTGGTTTTGCTTACTTTTCTTTCCTTTCTATTTCTGGATTTCCTTTTTCCTTTATTCATCTTTGTTCCTTTTGCATCATTTATTTATAGGTATTTTATTTGGTTGATTCCATGTTCTATAAACCATCAATAAACTAATTTAATGTTATTTTTTAATGTTTATAAATTATTTTAATTTTTTAGTACTAGTGAATCTGAGTTAGGTGTAAACATGTTAACAATCTTTTCCTTAAACTTAGAGCAACTCTAGCGTATGGAGCATGCTTCATATTTTTCCCTTAATTCCTGGCTTCCATAGTGTGTATGGAGCTTGCTTCATAATATTTTTTTGGAGGTTTGCGGAGATTGTGCGCAAACTCAAAGTCACGATAATGTTGTCTCCATATTAATTTTCCGTTTTATTCTATCTACTCTACTACTCGAATTTAGATCAAACAATTTAAAATTTCAATAAATACTATTACAAACCATTAATTCGGATACAAAAAATAATCCAAATGCAAGAAATAATCCGATTAAACAAAAATTTCAAGTAAAAAAAACTTTAAAGAAATATAAACGCACTATCTCCCAACTAGCTCCAATGAGGTCCCCAGGCAGCTGATCATGGAGCCCGGCCTTCAATCTTTTGGTACGCCTCGAGAAATGCTTGAATGCGGTTTGTGTGCCTACGAAGCCTGAAGGTTGTGCCAACATTTCCATAGACCATTGGGCTTGGCATATCCTCTCTTCCTCGATGATCATGTTTTGTAGGATCACACAACATGTCATGATCTTTGCCAAGGCATCCTTGTTCCCTTTATTCATTGCTTGAAGAATTGTTTATTTGCTTCTATGTCATAAAAAATTTGATGGGAAAACCATTCGAACATGCGGAAGCATCACCGAAACAAGTAGGCAAGGTAAGTATAACCGGACAAAAAGTACTCGGCCCTCAGCCAATTATGGCCATTGATTCTGCTCGAGCGAAATGTCAAACAAACCATCTGGCACCCCACATGCTTCCTTTTTGTTTTGGTTGCCACTATTCATTGAGCAAGCATCAACACAATCTCATCGTCTTCGACGTCCATGACTTCACTCTCGGACTCGGAGCTCGAAGGCAACAACGAATTACCAAAAGCCTTCTCTATCATCGGATCCATGTACACAAACTTCAAATTCTAAATCACCTATACGAATATATGATGAGCTAGATTAGTTTACATGAACAAATTTGGGGGAATTTACCTTGGGCAAGTATCGAATACCCCGAGGTCACGATAGAAGGGGTGGCACGGCCAAACGACGGGAAGTAGGTACGGGATTGTGCCAAAGCGTGGGAGGTTCGGGAACAACTCAATGGAGGTGACATGGCCAAATCGCGACATATGGGGGTGGGGGTGGGTGGATGTGGAGGTGGCGGAAGGGGGCACACATCCTGGAATGTTCGTGACACCAAGGTTTAGGTGGATGGAGGGAGCACCATATTGCCGCATGTGACGCCCCCGGCCTAATCGTGCACTAATCATACACGCAAATGCACACGATCAAGCCTAAGGACTCACGGGAAGATATCACAACACAACTCTAAAACATAAATAAAGTCATACAAGCTTTATATTACAAGCCAGGGGCCTCGAGGGCTCGAATACATAAGCTTGCGTACAAGCGTCAGCGGAAGCATCAGATATCTGAGTACAGATATTAAAAGAGAAACAGAAAGGCCTTTAGAAAGGCGGGGCAAAATAAAACACTACGATCGAAAGGTGCAGGCCTCCTGCCTGGGACCCTCCGATCCTACTCCTGGTCGTCAGTCAACTCGTAGTAGTATCCATCCTCTGGGTAGTAGTAGTAGTCGATCGACGGGGCATCTGTCTCAGGGGCTCCGTCCTCTGGTCACGACAAACTGATATGGGGAGAAAAGGAAAACAAAGCAACCGTGAGTACTCAGAAGTACTCAGCAAGCAAGGATCTACACTACATATGCAACATTTTCAATGAGAGTCTGTATATGTGGACTGGGCTGCAGAAATGCCAGAATAGAGAGAAGGCCTAGTCCTATCGAAGACTAGCATCTTCAGCGTTCTTGCAGAAATGGAAGAGAGTAGAACAGTACAATATAATGTAGCAGTATCATTAAGTCTCAACCTCACCCAGAGATTCTTTCTCGACTCCCTGCGATAAAGCAATCCCAGAGCCATACAGTCATCAACCTCGTCCGGAGATCCCTTCTCGACTCCCTGCGAGAAGCAATCCCAGAGCCATAGTATCCAAGTATCCAGTTCTAATTGTATCAATCAGGATACAACTCTGAGTGTCCGTTACCGTAGGACAGGCTATCGATAGAAGTTTTCTTCCCTGCAGGGGTGCACCAACTTACCCAACACGCTCGATTAACTCCGGCCGGACACACTTTCCTGGGTCATGCCCGGCCTCGGCCAAACGACACATCGCAACCCTACCTATAGCTCAGCAGAGAGGTCCCCGCCGGTCTACATCCTAAGCGCAAGGGGGTCTTGGCCATCGCCCCTCGCCCTCCGGGTCGTTGCGCACACGGTGAAGCCAGGCACCAACACTACAGGAAGGCGCCGGTCCGCCCGTGCCGCCATGCTGAACTAGACGTCTAACAGAGCTTTTGGCTGATGCATACGATGCAGAACGCCCATACTATGCCCACGTGATGGTTAGTGCTATCAGGCCAGAGGCCTGCTCGGATCAAATATCCAAATCGTTAGTACCTTGGGCTTGCGGTAACGAGCAGAGACTCACGAAAGATGTGACCCCGTCGCCCCGTCTCGAGGACTTGCTGCAAGGGTTAAGAATGCCCGGCCGCGCCTCGTATTCATCACTCGGGCACCATACAGGCACCCGTCTTCACAACACTCGCCTCTCAGGCGCACGCGGGTACCCCTCAGGGCCGACCCACCTATCCAAGTAACAGTGTAAAGTCCAAGTATCCGTGTGTCCATAACATCAGGGGAATCCGAGGTATCACCCTCGTTGGATTCCTACTCGATGTAATCGTCAAGGTGAACTCGGAGGAATCACCCTCGATGGGTCCACACTTGATGTGTTGCACGACAGCGTCGTTACCGGAAGTGGTGAAGGAGGAATCACCCTCGATGACCACGACCGAATAGCTACTCTACAGAGTTAACATCCGAAGTGCTACAAGAGGTTTCACCCTCGGCACTCGATAGTAACGCTGCAGTGTCGTTACAACTAAGGGGGGTGATGTGCGGTGCCGGGGCCTGGTCTTCAATCCCGTTGATCGGGTCTTCGGATAATCCAGCGGGGCAGTCGGGACTAGGGGGTCACTGATAGGTCTCTACCCAGCCTATCAAGGCAGTTTTAGGAATGCAGGTATTTCAACAGCAGGATACAATAAACAGGCTATGCATCAAAATAGGTAAAGCAGCAGCAGAAGCAATTCTAATGCAAGCATGAGAAATTAGAATGGGCGATATCGGGATGATCAAACGGTGGGGGGGGGGGGGGGGGGGGGGGGGGGGAGGGGGGGGGCTTGCCTGGTTGCTCGGCGGCAGGGCAAGGTCGTCATTGCGTCGTCGGTCTCCGGAGCTGCGTCGGTCTCGGGGACGACGTCGGTGTCGGGGGCTACCGAGAGAGAAGAGGGGGAGGAAACAGTATAAATACACAGCAAACATGAGCATGACAAATACGATACACGGTGCTAGGGGTAGTCTAACGCAGTACTACACGTATCAGACGGAGCGGGAGAATATCTGACGATATTTCCCGGGTCTTTGGAATTATCGGACAGACGATTCGGAGGGGGACGGTTCCATGTTCGGATAGTTAGGGACGTGTGACGGACGAACGGACCGCGTGTTCGGATTCGTCTCGTCGTTCTGAGCAACTTTCATGTACAAAGTTTTTCGATCTGAGCTACGGATTATTTTATATGATTTTCTAAAGCTTTTATTAATTTCTGGAATTTAATTATTTATTTAAATCAAACATTATCCGAAACAGTAATTGATGACGTTAGCATGACATCATGCTGACGTCAGCTGTCAACCTGACATGTGGGTCCCACCTGTCATAGACTGTTAGGTTAATTAGTGATTAGCTAACTAATTACTATTTAATTAAACTAATTAATTAAACTAGGTTAATCTAAACAGGGTTAATTAAATTAATTATTCCACTAATTAATTAATTAACTAATTATTAATTTTAATAATTTTATTTTATTTTTATTTCTACAGGGGCTGGGCCCCGTTCGTCAGTGGGTCAGGGGGCGGGGCCCCACATGGCAGTGGCCCAGGGGGGCAAATGGTGCGGGCGCGGCGTCGCCCGACGCCAGGAACGGCGAGGTCACGGCGCCGGCCAGGTGGGCGCAGGCCGCGGTGGCCGAAGGCAACGCGGCCAGGCAGGGGGGCGGCGGCTCGGCTGCGAGCTGCGGCTGCAGGGGGCGCAGGCAGCAGCGCGAGTGGCGGCGAGCAGTGCGCGGCGAGCGGCGAGGTGGGGCCGCGGGCGAGCAGCAGGCTCGAGCGGGCGGGCTCGAGCAGGAGTGGCAAGCGCGCGCGGGCTGGGCGAGCAGTGCGGCGCGGCAGAGCAGCAGCAGCAGGACGCGGGCGGCCGGAGCAGCGAGCGGCTACGGGTGCGGCTGCAGCGATGAGAGGGCGAGGCGAGCAGGCAGTGCGCGCACGGGTGCGGGTGGGCGCGGCCGCAGGCGAGCAGCGCCAAGGGGAGAGAGGGAGGCCGCGGCGAGCTCACCCCGTTTGCAGGGGAACGCCGGCGAGGCTCGATGGCGACCGGCGAGGAGGGGGTGACTCCCTTGTGAAGCAGATCAGTCAAAGCCTTAGCAATCTTAGAAAAGTTCTCGACAAATCGACGGCAATAGCTTGCAAGGCCAAGAAAACTTCTCACTTGCTTGACGTTCTTCGGAGGAGTCCAGTCAAGAATAGCCTGAACTCGTTCTGGGTTAACGGCAATGCCATCTTTCGAAATCACATGACCAAGGTAGGTTCTTCAGAAAGCCGAATTCACATTTGGAGTATTTGGCATACAACTGGTGTTCTCGAGCCTTTCCAGTACTAGATGGAGGTGTTTAGCATGTTCTTCCTTATTCTTCGAAAATACCAGATATAATCTAGATATACCACGACGAACTTGTCGAGGTAATCCAGAAGATGTAATTCATCAGGCGGGAGAATGTGGCTGGAGCATTTGTTAAGCCAAATGACATGACAGTGTACTCGTAGGAGCCATAACGAGTACAAATGCAGTCTTCGGATATATCCTCTTCACGAACACGATCTGATGATAACCCAACCTCAAGTCGAGTTTAGAAAACACGATGATCGATCACTTGCTGGTCCTACTCTCCGTGTGCACTCTGATGCAGAATCCGTCTTATCGAATGACAACTCGAGTATAACTCGGAAGAAAGGTTAAACAAAACAATGGAAAGAAAAAATGATTATCAGACTATCAGATCAATTCAGGGAAATCGCACAGATATCCAGCTCTCCCCGGGTGGACGGAATTACGAGATCCTAAGTGGCGGCGTTAGTAAAATTTTACCCAATAGAAGAGAGATCAGAGTCCCAGAGTAAAGACGAGAATAAAAGATACTAATACCACCCAATTGGCGACGTGGGCCCGTAAGCCACACCCAGTTAGTAAAATAGTTTTCGGTTACTAGACTCAACTTCGGCCAAGGAGTTTGGAAAGGGGGGTTCCTACAGTCAGTCGGCTCTGATACCAACTTTTGACGCCCCCGCCTATCGTGCACTAATCAAACCAGCAATCACATGATCAACCTAAGGACTCACGGGAAGATATCACAACACAACTCTAAAACATAAATAAGTCATACAGCTTTATATTACAAGCCAGGGGCCTCGAGGGCTCAATCCATAAGCTTGCGTACAAGCTTCAGCGGAAGCATCAGATATCTGAGTACAGATATTAAAAGAGAAACAGAAAGGCCTTTAGAAAGGCGAGGCAAATAAAACACTACGATCGAAAGGCGCAGGCCTCCTGCCTGGGACCCTACATCCTATTCCTGGTCGTCAGTCAACTCGTAGTAGTATCCATCCTCTGGTAGTAGTAGTAGTGTCGATCGACGGGGCATCTGTCTCAGGGGCTCCATCCTCTGGTCACGACAAACTGATATGGGGAGAAAAGGAAAACACACCGTGAGTACTCAAGTACTCAGCAAGCAAGGATCTACACTACATATACAACATTTTCAATGAGAGGCTGTATATGTGGACTAGGCGGGCAGAATGCCAGAATGAGAGAAGGCCTAGTCCTTCGAAGACTAGCATCTTCAGCGTTCTTGCAGAAATGGAAGAGAGTAGACAGTACAATATAATGTAGCAGTATCATTAAGTCTCAACCTCACCCAGAGATTCTTTCTCGACTCCCTGCGAGAAGCAATCCCAGAGCCACAGTCATCACACCTTTTGTCTTTTTCTTTTTATTTATTCTTATTTCTCTGTTTTGTAATTAGTTAGGCCTCAAATTGAATTTTGTAAAACATAGGAATTGTTCCAAAAATTACTAGGCATCCTCTACTACTACCGAAAATTAGTTTGGAGTCAATTTGAGTTCACACAATTTTTATAATAAATAAAATGCATTAATCCTTACTGTTTTGGTAAAGTTAGAGCCACCTATCAAATTTATAAATTGTTGGTTACAATTTTAGATTAGCCTCTGCAATATTTGTTATTTATCGAACATTTTAGTTTCTATGTTGGATAACTTTTATTTTCCACTTTAGTTTTAATTTGAATTTTGAGTTGGGGGTTGAAATGCAACATGATGCAAATGAGAATTTGGCACTGTTAATCATGCTGACTTGGCATTATCAAAAAGGGATTACTGTGGCTAACCACTGGGGGTGTTACAAATCTCCTCCACTAATAAGAATTCTCGTCCCGAGAATTAAGAGGTAGAAGGGAAAAGTTCGGGGTATTCCGCACGAAGATTATCCTCGCGTTCCCAAGTGGCTTCATCTTCAGGATGATTTGACCACTGCACTTTGAGGAACTTGGTAACCTTCTGACGGGTCCGACGTTCAGCTTCATCGAGAATGCGGATCGGATGCTCCTTATAAGATAGATCATCTTGCAATTCGAGCATCTCGTGATCCACAGCTCGGTGCGGAGATTCCTTGAAGCAACGACGAAGTTGCGACACATGGAAGACGTCATGGACATGAGAGAATTGTGGCGGCAACTCCAATTTATATGCCACCTGACCACGTCTAGCAACAATGCGGAAAGGACCAATGTAGCGTGGAGCTAACTTGCCCTTGATTCCAAAACGGTGAGTGCCTTTCATCGGGGTGACTCGTAGATAAGCCTGATCACCAGGTTGATAAGTCAAACCCCATCGTTTGCGATCATAGTTGCTCTTCTGGCGGTCCTGAGCCGCCTTGAGATTTTCCCGGACAATACGGACTTGTTCTTCGGCGTGTTGAATAATATCCGGACCCACGAGCGGTCGTTCCCCAGTTTCTGACCAATTCAGAGGGGTTCGACACTTACGTCCATATAGAACTTCGAAGAGGGCCATTTTCAAGCTGGCTTGATAGCTGTTGTTATAAGAGAACTCGGCATACGGAAGAGATTCTTCCCACTTCTTGCCGAAAGAAATAACACAAGCTCGAAGCATGTCTTCAAGCACTTGATTGACTCGTTCGACTTGGCCTTGGGATTGGGGGTGATAAGCTGAACTCCAGGTAATATGAGTTCCCATAGCTTCTTGAAAACTTTAACAGAACTTTGAGGTGAAAAGACCGCCACGGTCCGAACTGATCTCCTTCGGAATACCGTGGAGTGAAACAATTCTGGAGATATACAACTCTGCTAACTGACTAGCAGTGATAGTTTCTTTGATAGGCAGAAAGTGTGCAACTTTAGAGAGTTGGTCGACGACGACAAGAATAGCATCGTGACCCTTCTGTGACCTGGGGAGTCCTGTAATGAAATCCATCTGAACCTTATCCCATTTCTACAGAGGAATAGGAAGTGGTTGCAGAATTCCAGCTGGTTTCTGATGTTCTGCTTTAACGCGACGACACACATCACATTCAGCAACATAACGAGCAATGTCCTGCTTCATTCTAGACCACCAGTACCTTTGACAGAGATCACGATACATCTTGGTGCTACCCGGATGAATAGACAGCGGGGTATCATGTGCCTCCTTCATGACTTTGTCAGTCATGAGTTCGAAGCGAGGTACGACAATGCGGTTTCTGAAATACAAGGTTCCATCTTCAGACAGCGAGAAATCCCTGTACTTTTGTAGGTGAAGATCTTTCTTCATCAGATCAATTTCAGCATCTTTAGCTTGCGCATTCTTAACAGCTTTCTCAAGATCTGGTTGTATCACAAGGTTATTAAGAGAGCCCTGTGGAACAATACGCAGATTCAGCTTGCACAGTTCTTCAAAAAGACGAGGTTGAGCTCGCTTAACCATGAGGTTGTCGCAATAGGACTTGCGGCTTAAGGCATCAGCCATCACGTTAGCCTTGCCAGGTGTATAGGAAATACCCAAATCATAGTCCGCAATGGCCTCCATCCATCTTTGCTGACGGAGGTTTAGAGATGGCTGAGTGAACAAGTACTTCAGACTTTTATGATCCGTGTAGATCTCGCAACGATTACCAAGAAGGTAATGTCGCCACAACTGCAATGCATATATGACAGCAGCTAGTTCTAGATCATGTACCGGATAATTCTCTTCATGTGGGCGCAACTGACGAGAGCCATAAGCAATCACTTTACGCTCTTGCATTAGGACACAGCCTAATCCTTCACGGGATGCGTCACAATAAATCACAAAATCTTTGCGAGAGTCTGGAGGAGATAGTACTGGGGCAGATGTTAGCTTGTCTTTGAGTGTCTGGAAACTTTCCTGACATTTTTCTGTCCATTCAAATTTAACGCCCTTGTGAAGCAGATCAGTCAAAGGCTTAGCAATCTTAGAAAAGTTCTCGACAAATCGACGGCAATAGCTTGCAAGGCCAAGAAAACTTCTCACTTGCTTGACGTTCTTCGGAGGAGTCCAGTCAAGAATAGCCTGAACTCGTTCTGGGTTAACGGCAATGCCATCTTTCGAAATCACATGACCAAGGTAGGTTACTTCAGAAAGCCAGAATTCACATTTGGAGTATTTGGCATACAACTGGTGTTCTCGGAGCCTTTCCAGTACTAGATGGAGGTGTTTAGCATGTTCTTCCTTATTCTTCGAAAATACCAGAATATCATCTAGATATACCACGACGAACTTGTCGAGGTAATCCATGAAGATGTAATTCATCAGGCGGGAGAATGTGGCTGGAGCATTTGTTAAGCCAAATGACATGACAGTGTACTCGTAGGAGCCATAACGAGTAACAAATGCAGTCTTCGGAATATCCTCTTCACGAACACGGATCTGATGATAACCCAACCTCAAGTCGAGTTTAGAAAACACCGATGATCGATCAACTTGCTGGATCCTACTCTCCGTGTGCACTCTGATGCAGAATCCGGTCTTATCGAATGACAACTCGGAGTATAACTCGGAAGAAAGGTTAAACAAAACAATGGAAAGGAAAATGATTATCAGACTAATCAGATCAATATCAGGGAAATCGCACAGATATCCAGCTCTCCGGGTGGACGAGAATTACGAGATCCTAAGTGGCGGCGTTAGTAAAATTTTAACCCGAATAGAAGAGAGATCAGAGTCCCAGAGTAAAGACGAGGAATAAAAGATACTAATACCACCCAATTGGCGACGTGGGCCCGTAAGCCACACAGCCAAGTTAGTAAAATAGTTTTCGGTTACTAGACTCAACTTCGGCCAAGGAGTTGGAAAGGGGGGTTCCTACAGTCAGTCGGCTCTGATACCAACTTGTGACGCCCCCGGCCTAATCGTGCACTAATCATACACGCAAATGCACATGATCAAGCCTAAGGACTCACGGGAAGATATCACAACACAACTCTAAAACATAAATAAAGTCATACAAGCTTTATATTACAAGCCAGGGGCCTCGAGGGCTCGAATACATAAGCTTGCGTACAAGCTTCAGCGGAAGCATCAGATATCTGAGTACAGATATTAAAAGAGAAACAGAAAGGCCTTTAGAAAGGCGAGGCAAAATAAAACACTACGATCGAAAGGCGCAGGCCTCCTGCCTGGGACCCTCCGATCCTATTCCTGGTCGTCAGTCAACTCGTAGTAGTATCCATCCTCTGGGTAGTAGTAGTAGTCGATCGACGGGGCATCTGTCTCAGGGGCTCCATCCTCTGGTCACGACAAACTGATATGGGGAGAAAAGGAAAACAGAGCAACCGTGAGTACTCAGAAGTACTCAGCAAGCAAGGATCTACACTACATATACAACATTTTCAATGAGAGGCTGTATATGTGGACTAGGCTGCAGAAATGCCAGAATAGAGAGAAGGCCTAGTCCTATCGAAGACTAGCATCTTCAGCGTTCTTGCAGAAATGGAAGAGAGTAGAACAGTACAATATAATGTAGCAGTATCATTAAGTCTCAACCTCACCCAGAGATTCTTTCTCGACTCCCTGCGAGAAAGCAATCCCAGAGCCATACAGTCATCAACCTCGTCCGGAGATCCCTTCTCGACTCCCTGCGAGAAGCAATCCCAGAGCCATAGTATCCAAGTATCCAGTTCTAATTGTATCAATCAGGATACAACTCCGAGTGTCCGTTACCGTAGGACAGGCTATCGATAGAAGTTTTCTTCCCTACAGGGGTGCACCAACTTACCCAACACGCTCGATTAACTCCGGCCGGACACACTTTCCTGGGTCATGCCCGGCCTCGGCCAAACGACACATCGCAACCCTACCTACAGCTCAGCAGAGAGGTCCCCGCCGGTCTACATCCTAAGCGCAAGGGGGTCTTGGCCATCGCCCCTCGCCCTCCGGGTCGTTGCGCACACGGTGAAGCCAGGCACCAACACTACAGGAAGGCGCCGGTCTGCCCGTGCCGCCATGCTGAACTAGACGTCTGACAGAGCTTTCGGCTGATGCATATGATGCAGAACGCCCATACTATGCCCACGTGATGGTTAGTGCTATCAGGCCAGAGGCCTGCTCGGATCAAATATCCAAATCGTTAGTACCTTGGGCTTGCGGTAACGAGCAGAGACTCACGAAAGATGTGACCCCGTCGCCCCATCTCGAGGACTTGCTGCAAGGGTTAAGAATGCCCGGCCGCGCCTCGTATTCATCACTCGGGCACCATACAGGCACCCGTCTTCACAACACTCGCCTCTCAGGCGCACGCGGGTACCCCTCAGGGCCGACCCGCCTATCCAAGTAACAGTGTAAAGTCCAAGTATCCATGTGTCCATCACATCAGGGGAATCCGAGGTATCACCCTCGTTGGATTCCTACTCGATGTAATCGTCAAGGTGAACTCGGAGGAATCACCCTCGATGGGTCCACACTTGATGTGTTGCACGACAGCGTCATTACCGGAAGTGGTGAAGGAGGAATCACCCTCGATGACCATGACCGAATAGCTACTCTACAGAGTTAATATCCGAAGTGCTACAAGAGGTTTCACCCTCGGCACTCGATAGTAACGCTGCAGTGTCGTTACAACTAAGGGGGGTGATGTGCGGTGCCGGGGCCTGGTCTTCAATCCCGTTGATCGGGTCTTCGGATAATCCAGCGGGGCAGTCGGGACTAGGGGGTCACTGATAGGTCTCTACCCAGCCTATACTAAGCAGTTTAGGATATGCAGGTAATTATCAACAGCAGGATACAATAAACAGGCTATGCATCAGAATAGGTAAAGCAGCAGCAGCAGCAATTCTAATGCAAGCATGAGAAATTAGAATGGGCGATATCGGGATGATCAAAAGGGGGGGCTTGCCTGGTTGCTCGGCGGCAAGGGCAAGGTCGTCAGTGGCGTCGTCGGTCTCCGGAGCTGCGTCGGTCTCGGGGACGACGTCGATGTTGGGGGCTACCGAGAGAGAAGAGGGGGAGGAAACATTATAAATACACAGCAAACATGAGCATGACAAATACGATACACGGTGCTAGGGGTAGTCTAACGCAGTACTACACGTATCAGACGGAGCGGGAGAATATCTGACGATATTTCCCGGGTCTTTGGAATTATCGGACAGACGATCCGGAGGGGGACGGTTCCATGTTCGGATAGTTAGGGACGTGTGACGGACAAACGGACCGCGTGATCGGATTCGTCTCGTCGTTCTGAGCAACTTTCATGTACACAATTTTTCGATCTGAGCTACAGATTATTTTATATGATTTTCTAAAGCTTTTATTAATTTCTAGAATTTAATTATTTATTTAAATCAAACATTATCCGAAACAGTAATTGATGATGTCAGCATGACATCATGCTGACGTCAGCTGTCAACCTGACACGTGGGTCCCACCTGTCATAGACTGTTAGGTTAATTAGTGATTAGCTAACTAATTACTATTTAATTAAACTAGGTTAATCTAAACAGGGTTAATTAAATTAATTATTCCACTAATTAATTAATTAACTAATTATTAATTTTAATAATTTTATTTTATTTTTATTTCTACAGGGGCTGGGCCCCGTTCGTCAGTGGGTCAGGGGGCGGGGCCCCACATGGCAGTGGCCCAGAGGGGCAAATGGTGCGGGCGACGGGTGCGGGCGCGGCGTCGCCCGACGCCGGGAACGGCGAGGTCACGGCGTCGGCCAGGTGGGCGCAGGCCGCGGTGGCCGAAGGCAGCGCGGCCAGGCAGGGGGGCGGCGGCTCGGCTGCGAGCTGCGGCTGCAGGGGGCGCAGGCAGCAGTGCGAGCGGCGGCGAGCAGTGCGCGGCGAGCGGCGAGGTGGAAGGGGAGGTGGGGCCGCGGGCGAGCAGCAGGCTCGAGCGGGCGGGCTCGAGCGAGAGTGGCAAGCGCGCGCGGGCTGGGCGAGCAGTGCGGCGCGGCAGAGCAGCAGCAGCCGGACGCGGGCGGCCGGAGCAGCGAGCGGCTGCGGGTGCGGGTGCGGCGATGAGAGGGCGAGGCGAGCGGGCAGTGCGCGCACGGGTGCGGGTGGGCGCGGCCGCAAACGAGCAGCGCCGAGGGGAGAGAGGGAGGCCGCGGCAAGCTCACCCCGTTTGCAGGGGAACGCCGGCGAGGCTCGATGGCGACCGGCGAGGAGGGGGTGAGGCGGCGAGGAAGCAGTCCGGCGAGGTGGCTCCGGCGACGGCGGTCCGGCGAACAGCGGCGAGGGGCGACGGCGTCGAGCGGTCGGGCTCGATCCCGATCGAGTCGCGAGGGGGGGGGGGAGGGGGAATGAGGGGATCGGCTAGGGTTTCGAGGGCAAGGGGATAGGTAGGCACGGGGTGGGCCGGCCTGGTGGGTTAGCTGGGCCAAAGCCCAGTTAGTCCCGGGGGGGCTTTTCTTTTTATTTTGTTTATTTGTTTTGCTTTCTTTTGTCTTTTTCTTTTTATTTATTCTTATTTCTCTGTTTTGTAATTAGTTAGGCATCAAATTGAATTTTGTAAAACATAGGAATTGTTCCAAAAATTACTAGGCATCCTCTACTACTACCAAAAATTAGTTTGGAGTCAATTTGAGTTCACACAATTTTTATAATAAATAAAATGCATTAATCCTTACTGTTTTGGTAAAGTTAGAGCCACCTATCAAATTGATAAATTGTTGGTTACAATTTTAGATTAGCCTCTGCAATATTTGTTATTTATCGAACATTTTAGTTTCTATGTTGGATAACTTTTATTTTCCACTTTAGTTTTAATTTGAATTTTGAGTTGGGGGTTGAAATGCAACATGATGCAAATGAGAATTTGGCACTGTTAATCATGCTGACTTGGCATTATCAAAAAGGGATTACTGTGGCTAACCACTGGGGGTGTTACACCGCACCCAACTAGTCTTGATTTGGAGCAGCCTAAAAAACATGACGATGGAGCGAGGGATGACGATTATGGTAGACCCACATTTTGATCAAAATCGTCATACTAGCGAACATCATTTGATGAAGTTTCTCATGTGAATCTTACCTCCAGTCCTTTTCTCTTGAGTTCTTGGATTTCCTTAGATCTTTGATGAATGACCTTAATAATTTGGCAAGCTCTCTTTCCTGGATCCATAAGCTTTCACCAAATCAATGGCGGTCCCAAGAAAACTTGATTATGGTTTATCCTTAAAACCGCATTAGGTGGGGAAGAAGACCATGTGCCACAATCTCACTTTGAAGTGCCTTAATTTTGATATCTCTCCATGACACGATTGAGGGCTGGGGCCTTAGAGGGCTCTTCTGACTGATCGCTTTGGTCGTTTGGCAACCCTGTCCATGCTTGATGTGAATCTCGACACCGAAACAAGATGGGGTTGTGGTTCGTGGAGCTATGTTGGGTGTGGCTTTAACAAGGCCAAGCCTTCCAAGATGCCGAAGGAGAAATCGTAACCAGTGGAGGCTGAGAGGGAGAAGTCCCCAGTCGATGAGCCCAAGGCTTCCCCCAAGGCTGAGGACCTTTCGATGCCACATATGGGCGGTACCACTGACTTTGTGCTTGGATGCCTTTGTGGGGTGGAGCACATGCCTACTTCCTCGGTATCTGAAGCCGAGGCCCTGTTGGGTTCTGCTGGATTCAAGCTGGCGGAGACTCCCTTGGAGCGAGATCCTTCCGAGGTGGTGGTGATTGATGACGACGATGATGGGCTTCTAGACTTTGTACTCCCATACGAGGCTGTCCCTTCCGAGAGGGTGCCTGGTAAGGACCTTGCCCTTGTCGATCTTTGCCCAAGTGTCCACTCATGATTTTTGACTTGTGGGAGCTTGTTCAGGTGGAGGGAGTGTCATTCCTACTAATGCAGAGACACCGATGCCATGAAGGAAGCTCTTGGTGACCCTCAGTAGGCAGTTCTCTTGGTGAGTACTTGTCCCCATTGCCCTTCCATTCTGCTCCATTTTGCTTGTTTTTGGGGGCTTATTAGACATGTCTTATTTTCCAAGTGGAAGCTATGGTGGGGCACATGCGCTTCCTTGCCGTTCTCAAGAACCTCGCTTAATCCCTGATAATATCCCTGGATCAGGAGAAGACCAAGTCTGCTCAGACTATCATGAAGATGGAGGAAGATGTGGCTCTGCGCGAGGAGCGGGATGCAGGAGGTCTGGCTCCCTAGCAGTGGCGTGGGAGCAGGGAGGAGGTGACCTTGGGTGAAGGATGCGACTGCTTTGGGTCGCGGAGGGCTGCGCGCGGGCCTTGACGGTGTCCTGACTAATGGGCCTCTCACCATGTCGACTCGTGGCCTGGTGTGCTGGGCTGAGGACCATAGGTCGGTTCTGTGTCGGGCCAGTTTGGGTGGCCCATGATGCATACAAGGAAGATCCAGAAGACTTGGAGTACAAGACAAGGACTTCACATTCATGGAGGACTCCTCTCCACCGATGTAGCCGACTAGGACTCCAGTTATCATAGGCCTTCGGTATCTTATATAAGCCGGGACCGGGCTCGTCGTAGAACACATTTGAGACATTACAATCTCATGGTAGATTACCTGTACTCTGTACTACACACCAACACAATAAACACAAGCAAGACGTAGGGTATCATCTCATCAGAGAGCCCAAACACATGAAATCTTGTGTCCTTGTTACCATTGTTCCTAGACGACTAGCTTAGGACCCATACCTCTAGATGTGTCAAATTTAGCTTCGTCAGTGGTGGCCCATACAGGTCCTTCTACGTGATCGTCACTGTTCGATGGGAGTTCAGATCAGATCTGACGCGATTTGCATGCCTAGGCAGATCATCGTCTTCGGCGGGATCTCGTTCATCGCCGACTCGGCTGGTCACCTCGACCAGATCAAAGACTATGCGTGTTGGGAAACGTAGTAGAAAACAAAAATTTCGTCCTACAATCACGGTCCAAGAACACTATGAAGATGCATTAGAGGTTTAGATTGAATCATTACCAACTTCTAGTTACAACGGAAGAAGAGTTAGTGTAGATCGTTGATGAAGTCCCTCGAACTGTTCACGAAAGACCCCTCGAACCAAAGACCGAAAGCGCGACCTCTCTACGGATTGCAGGCGTACATGGCTTCACGACCCGGCAGTGCTTCGCCATCCAGAGCTAATCGCCGTCAGAGAATTAGAGGAAGAATCAGAGAACCCCACAGGGATTCTCTATTATGAGGATTAGAAAGATCTATGTCTAGCTCTAATTAGATCAACTCCAAATTATAACTATAACTAGAGAACTAGAGGCTCCAAAAACTTGTGTGCTTCAAGGGGCAAAATTCTCTAGTATATATAGGTTGGAGGGGAGAGGAGGGGGGCACTATAAGGGGACGGAGGGCTCCTCCCCTTGTGCTGGCCCTAGGGGAAGGAGGATTCCTCCCCCCTCCCAATTCGCCCCCCTCTAGCTTGACTTACAAGCTAGGGGGCGCCCCACTTTTGTTATTGGGCCCTAGGGCCGAATAACTCTCCACCACTTGGCGTTTTTATATTTTCTTTGGCCCGTTGATATTAAATTAATTTTAAAATCCTCCAAGTCAATATTAGAACCTTGTATTATTAATTACATCTCCGGAAACATTTTCCACCTATATATCAATTCCCGGTAAACCCCGGAAGTCTTCCGGTAACCCTGAAACGCTTCCGGTTTCTCTCAAAACTATTTCTAATATTCTTGAAACTATTTCGTGAATATTTTCTCATAACTCTTACTCCACTAACACTCAACAGATCGTGATTCCCTTAAGCGTGTGACCCTGTAGGTTCGGTAAAACATAGACATGAACAAAACACCTTTCGTTCAATGACCAATCACGGAACCGTGGACATCCATATTGATCCTTATGAATACACAGATGATATCCGAGTGAACCTTTGGTTATCACGAGCTATTCCTTTTGCTTCGCGATACTTTACTAAACCTGAGGTGAGATGTACGAGTATCCTCTTGAGTCATTCTCATGCTCACTATACTGGTCTCCTCGTTACCGGTTTCGTTCTTCTTTCTCGTTGACATGTTCCGGCATCCCTGTGACCTAGTCACATATGTCTGGCCAGACGGTGATGGATGCTGTCACACTGAGAGGGCCTTAAGAGTATTGATAACCTACAAGTATAGGGGATCACGACAGTCTTCGAGGGTAGTATTTCACCCAAATTTGTTGATTCGACACAAGGGGAGCCAAAGAATATTTACGAGCCTTAGCAGTTGAGTTGTCAATTCAACCACACCTGGAAAATAATATCTCTGCAGCAAAGTGTTTAGTAGCACAGTAGTTTGATAGTTTTGATAGTAGCAATAGTAATAGTAACAGTAGCAATTTTGTAGTGATTGTAACAACAGCAACAATAGTAACTTAGCAAAGATCAATATGAGAAAAGTGTAGGCATTGGATCAGCAATGGATATTTGTGTTGGATGAAATTCATCATATAACAGTCACAACGTAGAGAGATACACAATAGCTCCAATTCATCAATTTAGTGTAGGCATGTATTCCGTATATCGTCATACGTGCTTATAATAAGAACTTGCATGACATCTTTTGTCCTACCCTCCTGTGGCAGCGGGGTCCATAAGGAAACTAAGGGATATTAAGGCCTCCTTGTAATAGAGAACCAGAACAAAACATTAACACATGGTGATTACATGAACTTCTCGAATTGCAGTCATCCCCGGAGAGTATCCCAACTATTGTCACTTTGGGGTCTATGGATCAGAACAATAACAGGTGCATATAACTAGCAGATAGGATGACGAACTCAAATATATCGATGATAATATAGAGGGTTCAGATCTCAAATCATGGCACTCGGGCCCTAGTGACACGCATTAAGCATAGCAAAGTCATAGCAACATCAATCTCATAACATAGTGGATACTAGGGATCATCTCCTAACAAATTTACTCGATTACATGATAAATCTCGTCCAAATCACTGTCCAGCAAGCCTACAAAGGAATTACTCACTCCCGGCGGTGAACATCATGGAATTGTTGATGAAGAAGGGTAGGTGATGATGATGGCGATGAATCCCCCTCTCTAGAGCCCCGAACGGCCTCCAGAACAGCCCTCCCGATGAAGAATAGGAGGTGGCGGTGGCTCCGTATCGTAAACCGCAATGAAACTTCTTCTCTTATTTTTCTCTCGAGGAAACTAAATTTATAGGCTTGGCATTAGGTCAGACGGCAGCCTGTGGGACCCACAAGGCATCAGGTCTCGCCCTGGGAGGGGGGGGGGGGGGGGGGGGGGGGGGGGGGGGCAGGCGCGCCCTGTTGCCTTGTGAGCATCTGGCGGCCCCCCTCCGATGGATCTTCCTTCCATTATTTTTTATTTATTCAATAAAAAATCTCTGCAAAGTTTCGTCTGATTCCGAGAACTTTTATTTCTGCACAAAGTACAACACCATGGTAGTTCTGCTGAAAAGAGCGTCAGTCCGGGTTAGTTTCATTGAAATTGTGCAAATTAGAGTCCAAAACAAGGGCAAAAGTGTTTGGAAAAGTAGATATGATGGAGATATATCAACTCCCCCAAGCTTTATTCATTGCTTGTCCTCAAGCAATTCAGTTGATAAACTCGAAGTGATAAAGAAAAACTTTTACAAACTCTTTTGTTCTTGTATCCGTATATAAGCTTAAATAGTAACCAAGTTTTCAGCAAGGATCATGAACTAACCATGTAAATGATAACATTTAGAACTCACATTTACTAATATCAATGGTGACTGTGTCCTGGACAAGGGGGTCCTAGCCTGGCCGGACTAATGTATGGGCCGAACCACTAGCCCATCAAGGAGGGAGGACTTCGGAGGCCTTCAATATGTGGCGACCGAAGACTTAGCATGTACTTCAAGCATATCTGGTTAGATTCGACATGTAAATCCTTAGATGGCAACCAACCATGTGTAACCCTAGATACCCCTGGTGCCTATATAAACCAGAGGGTTTAGCCCGTAGAGCATGCATTCATACATTCATCATCATACCCCCTAGGGTTTAGACCACAACTCACGATCTCGAGGTAGATCTACTCTATACTTCGATACATCTATAATATAAGCAAGAGTAGGATGTAGGGTTTTACCTCCATAGAGAGGGCCCAAACCTGCGTAACGCTGTGTGTTCTTCGTCTTGTTACCCATCAATCAGATCTAACAGCTCGGCCCCCCTACCCGAGGTCTGCCAGTTTTGACACCGACATTGGTGCTTTCATTGAGAGCTCGTTGTTTGATCACCAAGGGTTGATGGCTCATCTGCAGATCAACAATAGTATTAGCTGTGGTGACATCTTCGTCCCCGGCCAGCTATTTGCCTTTGGCAGCATTGTGTTGCACGTAGATCCGACTGGCCATCTAGGCCGGGTCGAGAATTTTGCTCCGAATCAAGTCATCACGTTCGGAAGCTTGGAGTACACCGCGGACGCCCAAGGTGACCTGGTCCTTTTGGGATGGACCCCGAATCAGCTTGAAAACCCCTCTGGTGCCGTGGCCTCGGAATTGGCCCACGTCGGGACCCTCGGATCCGCTCCCCAGGGTCGACCCCGGAGATAGATCTGGCGATCGCAGCGTCCGGCTTAAGCGCTGGGTCCTCGGGTACTGACCTTGAGCTGAGCTCGTCTTCGCACCCGGCAGCAGAGATTGCGTCATCCATGCCCGATGAAGTTGATGCTCACCAAGGCCTGGCCCCGTATGAGCAAAAGGGCGGTGCTACGTCAGGTAGCCCGGACAAGTTATTCCAGATCAGCCCGACGTATGCCCAGGTCCTGGATACCGAGGAGCTCTCGCAAATAAATGATGTTCTAGATCGAATCCAAAGCATGGCGATCTCATCCGCTGTTTACGATCAGATCGGATGTAAAGATGACGATCGGGAAATTTTATCCCACCCACCAGACACCTAGTCGCCACGGTCGAGGACTTGACCGATACGCTTGACTACGGCTCCGACGAAGCCACTGACATGGACAAAGACGTCTGTGGCGATTGCGGAGTAGAGCCACCCACGGCCATAGCCCATACAGGGAATCAGGCCACGACGTCTACATATGACGTCTACATGGTTGACACTCCCAAGGATGACCCGAAGGAAAAATCCAAAGGAAACCCTGGACGTCCCGCCCGAAAAGGTGATCGAAGGGTCACAATGGAAGCAAAAGCACGACTGGCACTTCGGGCACTGCCGATAACAGTGCTGCCCCCGAGGCCAGTGAGAACTTGGGCGAGGACATTCAAGCCTCACCTGCCCAATAGAATGGGCCCGCTGGAACGCTCGCGGAGGAAAATCTCGATGACATGGGCACCTTCGACGACGGGTCAGACAAGGATTATATGCCAGAGTCCGAAGCCGATGTAAGCCTCGGACCCGAAGACTTCATCGTACCCATAAACCCATCCGAACAAGCACGGTTCTAGCGGTAGCTAATCACAACCGCACGAAGCATGAAAAAGAAGCAGTAGGAGCTATATACTCACGAGAATGAGCTCAATGACATATGGATGAAAAAACTTGCGCTCGAACAGGACCTCGAGACCCGGGGTGTGGCCCCCAAATCGTTCCCCAAAAGGCAGCTGTTGCCTAACTTCGATGATGAGGCAGCGGGTAACGAGCCATTCATGCACGACCGTGTAGGCCAAGATAACCGACCCCCTAGAGGGCGAGATCGGCCAATAGGGGCACCCAAGGAACCCCCTACTAAAACCTGCCCTCATGGCAAGAGTGTGGTCGAGCACCCCGATACTTTCGAACTACGCGATAAGCTACAAAATAACAAAGCCCCTTCCCAATCCATTTATGGGTCACAGAACCACGCACCAGCTGGATTGGAGGGCTATGACGCCTAGCTAGACAGGAACGAAAGGACTCGAGAGCAGATCCGAGCTAGGACAATGGCTCACGCCCAACCAGACACGTTTCCTTTTCGAGGGCCCGTGCATCTTGTATGTTTTATAGATGAGGTCATGGTGCACCAGTTCCCAAAAGGATTTAAACCCATCAATATCGATTAATACGATGGAACAACTGACCCGTCCATCTGGATAGAAGACTTCCTCCTTCACATTCACTTGGCCCGAGGTGATGAGCTCCATGCCATAAAATACCTACCCCTCAAACTCAAAGGACCGGCAAGGCATTGGCTCCACAGCCTTCCTAGAAATTCCATCGGAAGCTGGGAGGAGCTCGGGGAGGCCTTTAGGGCCAATTTTCAGGGCACCTATGTTCGGCCCCCGGACGCCGATGACCTTAGCCATATAGTTCCGAAGGAGGGCGAATCAGCTCAGAAATTCAGGAATCGGTTCTTAACTAAAAGAACCAGTTCATCGACTGCCCCGATGCCAAGGCAATTGAAACATTCAAGCACAGCATCCGGGATGAATGGCTCGCTCGTCAGCTCGGGCAGGATAAGCCGGGAACCATGGCGGCCCTCACCTCCTTGATGACCGCTTTTGCATGGGCGAGGACAGCTGGCTGGCTCGTAGCTCCCACCGGAGTGACTCCAGCACCTTGGAAATGCGTGATGGGAATGGCAAATCTAAGCACAATAGAAACAAGCGCCATAATAAACACAGTGGCAGCGACACTGAGGACCCAGCAGTTAATGCAGGGTTCAGTGGCTCACGGGCTGGACCCAAGAAGAGGTCCTTTAAAGGGAACAAGGATGGCCCAAGCGATCTGGACAGAATACTTGACAGGCCTTGCCAGATTCATGGCACCCCAGATAAGCCCGCCAACCATACCAACCGAAACTGTTGGGTGTTTAAATAGGCTGGCAAAGCAGTATCCGAGGAGACAAGCAAGGGCCACGCATGGAGCAACGACAAGGACGAACCTCGCAGGCCCAACAACGGCGACCAAAAGGAGTTCCCCTCTGAAGTCAAGGATGTAAACATGATATACGTCACACACATCCCCAAGAGGGAATGGAAACGGGCACTTCGAGATGTCTACGCCTTGGAGCCCGTGGCCCTGAAATTCAACCCATGGTTGGCTTGCCCAATCACCTTTGACAAAAAGGACCACCCGGCCAGTATCCGTCACGGTAGGTCGGCTGCTTTGGTCCTAGACCCCATTGTCGATGGGTTCCACTTAACCCGCGTTCTTATGGACAGCGGAAGCAGCCTGAACTTGATCAACGCTGATACGATCAGAAAGATGGGCATTGACTTGTTACAGATCAAACCCAGTAACTCCACATTCAAGGGTGTTATACCCGACGTAGAGGCCTGATGCAATGGCGCCATAACACTGGAAATTGTTTTCGGCTCCCCCGATAAATTCCGAAGTGAGGACTTGATTTTTGATACTGTCCCTTCCGTAGTGGCTACCACGCGTTGCTCGGCTGCACTGCGTTTGCCCGCTTTAACGCGGTGCTGCACTATGCTTATCTGAAGCTCAAGATGCCGGGTCCAAATGGTTTCATCATCATCAATGGCAACACGGAGCGCTCCGTCCATACAGGGGAGCAAACAACGGCTTTAGCAATCGATTCCTAGATGGCCAAAGAAGCGACCCAACGTACTGCTCGGCTGGATCTACCAGGCTCCTCGAAGAGTGTTCGCATTATCACTCCGGCCCCTGGACACACTCGCGTGAATCCTAAATAGGGACACGTGCTCCCCAGCTCACACCTCATGGTAGCAGACTACTTACCTAGAGTACACAATTTTGCGCTCAAAATTCCTTGGAGTTCGGGGAGCATAAAAATGGGGTGTGCATTTTGTCGGGAAACATAGTAGAAAACAAAAAAAATTGCCCTACGATCACCCAGGAACAATATGAAGATGCATAACGGGTTTGGATCAACGATCGTTACCGACTCCGGGAGTGCAGCGGAAGTAGACGAGTCAGTGTAGATTGTACTTGGAGTCCCTCGAACGTCGATGATGATCCCGCGACCCGCCCTCGAACGATCCCTCGAACAGAAGACCGAAAGTACGACCTCTCTATTTGCTTGCTAGTGTACGGTCTTCATGATCAGGCAGCGCTTCGCCATACAGAGCTAATCGTTGCCGGAGAATTAGAGGGAGGAGATTAGAACCACACGGGGCTTCTAATTATGAGGATTAGAGGTGGCTAGGGCTAGCTCTAATTAGTCAACTAGGACCAACAAGAACTAGAACAACTAGAGGAGGCTCCAAAACTTTTATGTCTTATTGGGCACCAAACCTCCACTATATATAGGTTAGAGGGGAGAGGGAGGGCTGCCACCAAGGTGAGGAGGATTTGGACTCCTCCCCTACTCCTATTCGGCCTCCTTCCTTAGGGAAGGGGCGCCTCTTCCCACTTGGGCCCTTGTGCCCAAGTTGCTTTCCACCTCTCGGCCTTTTTAGGCCACTTGATATTAAATTAAATATGTATTTGTTCTAAACATTTCCAGAGCATTATATATATAATTTAACATCCCCGGAAACATTTCCCACCTATATATATTAATCGGTAATACCTGGTATTACCCGATATTCACCGAAACCCTTCCGGTGACCGCGAAACGCTTCCGGAGCCTCTTAGAACTATTCCAGATATTGATGAAACAATTTCATAAATATATTCTCATCAGTGCCATACCACTAACATTTAGCAGATCATGATTACCTTAAGCTTGTGACCCTGTAGGTCCGGTAAATCATAGACATGAACGAAAGCCCTTCGTTCAATGACCGATAGCGGAACCGTGGACATCCATATCGCTCCCTATGATGACACGAATGATATTCGAGTGAACCTTTGGTTATCATGTGATGTTCCCTTTGCTTCGCGATACTTTACAGAACCCGGTGTGCATCAGTATCCGCCTGAGTCATCACCATGCTCACTATAACATTGCTCCCATTACCGGTTTTGTTCTTCTTTCTCGTTGACGTGTTCCGGCATCCCCGTGACATAGTCACCTATGTCTGGCCAGACGATGATTGATGTCGCTTGAACTACGTCGGTATTTCCCCAAAGAGGAAGGGATGATGCAGTACAGCTACGGTAGGTATTTCCCTCAGTTATGAAACCAAGGTATCAATCCAGTAGGAGAACCAAGCAACACTATGTAAACGGTACCTACACACAAAGAACAAATACCTGCAACCCGATGATTAGGAGGGGTTGTCAATCCCTCAACAGGTAACGGTGCCAGAAATTGTCACGTGGACGGGATAAAAATTGTGATAGATTGGATAAATAGATGTCGATAAAACGCGAAATAAAATAAATAGCAAAAAAGTGCAGCAAGGTATTTTTGGGATTTTGGAATAATAGATCTAAAAACAAAAGCGAATAAAAATAGATCTCAAAGAAAATATGATGAAGAATAGACCCGGGGGTCGTAGATTTTACTAGTGGCTTCTCTCAAGAAAATAGCACACGGTGGGTAAACAAATTACTGTTGGGTAATTGATAGAAGATCGAATAATTATGATGATATCCAAGACAATGATCATTATATAGGCATCACGTCCAAGATTAGTAGACCGACTCCTTCCTGCATCCACTACTATTACTCCACACATCGACCGCTATCCAGCATGCATATAGTGTATTAAGTTCATGGAGAAACGGAGTAATGCAATAAGAACGATGACATGATGTAGACAAGATCTATTCATGTAGGAATAGCCCCCATCTTGTTATCCTTAATAGCAACGATACATGCGTGTCTTGCTGCCCCTTCTGTCACTGGGAAAGAACACCGCACGATCGAACCCATCACAAAGCACCTCTTCCCATGGCAAGAAAAATCAATCTAGTTGGCCTAACTAAACCAAAGATTCGAAGAAGAAATACGAGGCTATAAGTAATCATGCATATAAGAGATCAAAGAAACTCAAATAACTTTCATGGATAAAAAGATCTGATCATAAACTCAAAGTTCATCGGATCCCAACAAACACACTGCAAAAAGAGTTACATCAAAGAGATCTCCAAGAGACCATTGTATTGAGAATCAAAAGAGAGAGAGGAAGCCATCTAGCTACTAACTACGGACCCGTAGGTCTACAATGAACTACTCACGCATCATTAGAGAGGCACCAATGAGGATGATGAACCCCTCCGTGATGGTGTCTAGATTGGATCTGGTGTTTCTGGAACTTGCGGCGGCTGGAATTGTGCTTCATCGACTCCCCTAGGGTTTTTGGATTTTTAGGGTATTTATAGAGCAAAGAGGTGGTGCAGGAGGCGGCCGAGGTGGGCACAACCCACCAGGGCGCGCCTGGGCCCCCAGGCGCGCCCAGGGGGGTTGTGCTCCCCTCGGAGCCCCCTCTGGTACTTCTTTGGCCCAACAGGTGTCTTCTGGTCCAGAAAAATTCTCCAAAAAGTTTCGCTGCGTTTGGACTCCGTTTGGTACTGTTATTCTGCGAAGTAAAAAACAAGCAAAAAACAGCAACTGACACTGGGCACTATGTCAATAGGTTAGTCCCAAAAAATGATATAAAGTTGCTATAACAGCATGGAACAATAAAAAATTATAGATACATTGGAGACGTATCAGCATCCCCAAGCTTAATTCCTGCTCGTTCTCGAGTAGGTAAATGATAAAAACAGAATTTTTGATGTGGAATGTTGCCTAACATGTTCATCACATATTCTTTTCTTTTGTAGCATGGACATTTGGACTTTTATATGGTTCAAAGCAATAGTCTAGTTTTGACATGAAGATTTAAATACTCAAGCATATCAACAAGCAACCATATGTTTCAAAATATCAACACTAAAGAAAGTTATCCCTAGCCCATCATGCTCAATCATTGATCCATTCATGAAACACACTCGCATATCAGCTACATCCAATGCTCAAGTATGATCATAGTCCCCTTAGTTGGTGCTTTATAAGAGAAGATGGAGACTCAAGCAAAAATAAAAATTGCATAAAGTAAATAGACAGGCCCTTCGCAGAGGGAAGTAGGGATTTGTAGAGGTGCCAGAGCTCAAAGCTTAAATTGAGAGATAATTTTTTTGAGAGGCATACTTTTCCCGTCAACGAAAACGACCGAGTAATTCCCAACACTTTTCATGCTAGATATATCATAGGTGGTTCCCAAACAGAAAATAAACTTTATTGCTTTTTCCACCATTCTTTCACAATCCATGGCTAGCCGTATCCACGGGTGCCTTCCATACCAACACTTTCCAGGGAATTTATTATTTGACAACATAAAGTAAATTTCTTTTTCATTTCGGGACTGGGCATCCCTATTACCGCCGCACTCTCGTGCAATGACAAGTGAATAAACACTCATCTTGAGAATAACACATCTAGCATGGAAAATATTGGCCACCCCCTGCCGCTTCATGAGCGGTACGAGCACACAAAAAGGAAATTTAATTTGAAAATTTAGAGATGGCACATACAAATTTGCTTAGAACAGCACGGGAATACCACATATAGGTAGGTATGGTGGACTCATATGGCAAAACTGGGTTTAAAGAGTTTGGATGCATAAGTAGTATTTCTACTTAGTACAAGTGGAGGCTAGCAAAAAGATTGAGACACAACCAACCAAGAAACGAAAAATCACATAAGCGAGCATTAAGCATAACTAACACCGAATAATGCACCACAAGTAGGATGTAATTTCATTGCAGAACTATTGACTTTCGTGCTTGCATAGGGAATCACGAACCTTAACACCAATATTCTTACTAAAGCATAATTACTTACCAACACGACTCACATATCACTATCATCAAATCTCAAAACTATTACAAGGAATCAAGTTTATTTTGTCCAATGATCTTCATGATAGTTTTTATTATATCCCTCTTGAATATCTATCACTTTGGGACTAGTTTCATATATTGCCATTGCTTTTGACAAGCTCATACAAATTTAAGTGAAGAGCATGAGCATAAAGATTTTCATCTCTCAAAATAATATAAGTGAAGCATGAGAGAATTTCTTAAAAAATAATAAAGCACACCGTTCTCAAAAAGATATAAGTGAAGCGCTAGAGCAATTCCATAGCTCAAATTTTTTAAGTGAAGCATAAAGAGCAATTCTAACAAATCATAGCATAATTTTGGCTCTCTCAAATAGGTGTGTCCAGAAAGGATACTTGTGACAAACTAAAAAGTAAAACAAGCAAAGACTCATATAATACACGACGCTCCAAGCAAAACTCATGATATGTGACGAATAAAAATATAGCTCCAAGTAAAATACCGATGGTTGTTAGAAGAAAGAGGGGATGCCACTCGGGGCATCCCCAAGCTTAGTTGCTTGTTTATCCTTGAATATTAACTTGGGGTGCCATGGGAATTCTCAAGCTTAGGCTCTTCTTACTCCTTATTCCTTCATCCATCGTGATCTCACCCAAAACTTGAAAACTTCAATCGCACAAAACTTAACAAAACCTTCGTGAGATCCGTCAGTATAAGAAAACCAATCTTCACTTTAAGTACTATTGAAAACCCATTCATATTTTATTATTGCATTATAACTACTGTATTCTAACTTTACCATGGCTTATACGCCCTGATACAATCCATAGATTCATCAAAATAAGCACAAAATGCAACGAAAACAGAATCTGTCAAAAACAGAACAGTCTATAAAGATGCGAATTTTACTCATACTTTTGTAACTCCAAAAATTCTGAAACATTAGGAAAACGTAGGAAATTTGTATATCAATCTTGTGTAAAAAATTAAGAATTGTTCGTCGCTTAGGCGAATTTCTAAAATTATTTTATTGGACGCAAAAGTTTTCGTTTTTCAACAAGATCAAATCAACTATCACCCAACGTGATCCCAAAGCTTTACTTGGCACAAACACTAATTAAAACATAAAAACACAATGATAACAATAGCATAATTGTGCAAACACTCAGGAACAGAAATAAAAAAGGCAAAAATAAATTTTATTCATTGGGTTGCCTCCCAACAAGCACTTTCTTTATAGCCATTAAGATAGGCTTGAAATTTTATTGATGCTCACAAGAAAGATAATAATTGAAACACAAAGAGAACATCATAAAACATGTGACAAACACATTTAAGTATAACATACTTCCTATGCATAGGAATTTTATAGGAAATTTTTTTAGCAAGACAAGCAAGATCTAGCATATGCAAAGGAGAGGAATAAAACATTGACAATCTCAACATAATGAGAGGTGATTTAGTAACATGAAGATTTCTATAACCATATTTTACTCTCTCATAATAATTACATGTAGGATCATAATCAAATTCAACAATATAGCTATCATATAAAATTTTCTCTTTATGATCCACATGCATAAAAGTTTTATAATCTTCCAAGATAGTGGGATTAACATCAACTAAAGTCATGACCTCTCCAAACCCACTTTCATAAAAAAATTCATAAGATTGAACACTCTCCAAATATGTGGGATTATTTTTACCTAAAGTTGACACTCTTCCAAACCCACTTTCAATACTATTGCAAAAATTATTATCAATAAAATATTCATCATGAGGCTCAAATAAATTTTCAAGATCATAAGAAGAATTACCCCAATCATGGTCATTAAAATAAGTAGTGGACATATCAAAATTAGCATCCCCAAGCTTGGGGTTTTGCATATCATTAACACAATTGACGTTAATAGAATTTATAATAACATCATTGCAATCATGCTTTTCATTGAAAGAAATATCATAAATCACTTTATCAATTTCTTCTTCCAACACTTCATCACAATCTTCAGATTCACGAATTTCAAGCAAAACTTCATAAAGATAATCTAGTGAACTCAACTCACTACCAATTGGTTCATCATAATTGGATCTTTTAAAAAGATTAGCAAGCGGATGAGGATCCATATCTATAGATTTTTAGCAAGCAAAGATGCAAGCAAATAGAAGACACATGGCACACAAGCAAAGATAGCAAACGAGATCACAAGCAAACAAAAGATTGAACGAGAAAAAGGCAAACGGAAAAGAAGGCAAATAAAAAGGCAAATATTTTTGTGAAGTGGGGGAGATGAAAACGAGAGGCAAATGGAAAATAATGTAAATTGCAAGGAGATGAGATTTGTGATTAGGAACCTGATAGATGTTGATGATGTCTCCCCGGCAACGGCGCCAAAAATTCCTTTTGATGTCACTTGAACTACATCGGTATTTCCGCAAAGAGGAAGGAATGATGCAGTACAACTACGGTAGGTATTTCCCTCAGTTATGAAACCAAGGTATCAATCCAGTAGGAGAACCAAGCAACACTATATAAACGGTACCTGCACACAAAGAACAAATACTTGCAACTCGACGATTAGGAGGGGCTGTCAATCCCTCAACGGGTAACGGTGCCAGAAATTATCATGTCACTGGTACAGCGAGGTGCTATACAAACAGTTTTTAACCACTTTCCGCGACGGCGTTTTGAACCGTCACCTAGTGAGTGACTGTGATAGGGGGGTCCTTCCCACACGACCCAGAAACCGTCGGGGATATGCCCTCCTGGCACACACGCTCGGCAAAATGAGGTCATGTGCGACCGGCGAGCGATCAAATACGGTTATACGTACAGTTGTGCTAACAAAATACAATTATACAGGCCAAATCGTTTCCGGTCGTAAGTACATCCCACACAGTCAGTCCCCGCTAAACGTTTCCGTTCGTATGTACATTCCACACAGTCAATCCAAGGAATACGTTTCTGTTAGTATGTACATCCCACACAGTTAATCCAAGAAGTACGTTTCCGTTCGTATGTACATCCCACACAGTCACTCCAAGGAAAACGTTTCCGTTCGCAGGTACATCACACACAATTTTCCCCATTAAATCGTTTGTGATCGTGTTGCCATTGCACACGATATTAACAATTTTATCGTTTGCGTTGTTGAATGCATCACACACGGTGCGTAGAAGAAAATGTGTGGCAAAGGCTGTCCATCACACACACTTTTTATGTGGTAAACGTTTGCACAAGGTGGCCTAACGCAAACAGTTTTCAAGAGGATGTCGTGTGTGATTGTTCATTGATCCAACACGGTTTATTCCTAGAAACTGTGTGTGTTGCCTGAGGTCATCACCCACGGTGTTTTCTCAATAACCGTTTGCAATAGAAAAACCCAATTAGTAGGCTAATTACCCTTTTATTAATAATCCATTTATTAATCTAATTGACATTTCATATAAAGCACACAATATATTTCATTTCCATATTAAGGAAGCAAGATTTCATAATTGAAATACATCAGAGTACAACATCATATAGCTTCAGCACTCAGCTACCCCATTACACAACTGCACCAGCACCAAGTTTCACATGCAACATCTATAACCTTTCAAAATTAGCATCATAGACGGTACATAGATAGATGCATCTCATCTGGAACACTGCTGAAGCAGAAGGCGAATATTGAGCCTTCATTGATGTTGAAGGTCTTTGCAAATTTAGGCCAGTGCCTGTGGATGATTGACCGTCCATCCTTCGTCCTCTTCACGAACACTTCAATATTGAACCGTGGGTGTTGTATGAAAACCTTCCTCGCCTCCTGACCATAGAGGTGGTTTGTGAGGTAATCATCAGTGAACTGCTTTGGAAAGGCCTGAAAACAAGGATGTGCATAAATATCTTCTCTATATTGGAAATGGGGCAAAGGAATAAAAAAAGGTAAGGTATAATAGTTAGTACCATCTTGTAGTGAACTGATGTCTTCTTCATTGTGCAGACAAAGATCTTGTAGTTTTTTGTCGCTAATTTCTTTATCCTAACAATCTTTCTGAGTTTCTTGACTTGACTGATATTCATGGACAACTCATTTCCCCATATGCAAAAAGGGTCGAACAGTGGGTCAAAACCTCTGACAGCAGGACCTACATGTGCAAGACCAAATTGTTAAAAACCTAATATTTAAAAACAAGAAGTGGAAAGGTGTGTTATTAACTGCAACAGGCCTAATATTTAAAAACAAGCAAACATAGTCATTCAAACTTGTATTGTGCAGGTCTAAGTACACTAGTTATTGGCCCTATTTGGATCCATGGGTTAGAGTTAGTTTGAGCTAGTTTGGGCTCAAATAGCCCTAAAGTATCCAAACATGAGAGCTAGTTTGAGCTAGTTGTGTCAAACCCACCCAAAACAACTATCCCACCCTAGAGGTGCTGATTGGGGCTAGTTCTCCTAGTGCATTTATTGTCAATCTAACACTCTCATCCAAACACCTCTTTGGCTAGAGTTAGTTCAGGGTTAGTCATTGTTTAGTATCATTGTTATTTAGGAAATGTAGGATAGCGTAGGATTTATTCTACCCTGACTTGTACTCCAAGATAACCATGTACTCCTATATATATGCCCACGAGGCTCAAGCAATACAATCAACTATTCCACCAATCTCTCTCTCCCTTTTAACTGTCATGAGCTAGAAACTAACTCTAACCTCTAGCTAAGTTAGAGTATCCAAACAGTGCCATTGTTAAATCAAATGGAAAGGCGTGTTCAATACTCCCTCCGGTCCTTTTTACTCTGCATATAAGAATTGTCCGAAGTCAAACTTCATAAAGTTTGGCCTTATTTATATGAAAAAATATCAACATCTAGCATGCTAAAGTTATACAATATGAAAATTTTAGTCATGACACATGTGCTGATATTTATTTCATATTGTGAATGTTGGTATTTTGTTCTATAAAGTTGGTCAAACTTTACGAGGCTTGACTTTAGACAAATCTTATATGCGAACTAAAAAGATTCGGAGGGAGTACAACATGCTTAACAGCAACCAAATATAGTCATTCATAGAGCTATTGTTAAATTTGGTATTGATGAAATTGAACTGCACAGTTCATACTAGCACATATAGAACATCACACTGTTAATAGCTGAAATAAACAAGGCATACTACGAACAACCAAAGATGGCAATTGAAACTGGACATATGCTAACTACAAACAACCATAAACCATAGAAATAAACAAGGCGTAATGCAAACAACCTAATATAGCAATAAATACTGGATAGGTTCTCACTACAAAAGGGGTTCGAGAAAACAAATCATGGGTTTCCTCACTCGTCACAGATTGGCTCCTCCTCGTGGTCGCCGTCAATGAGGTCTGACTTGCCAGCTGAGGATCCCAGGCCAGCGTCACAGACGTGTCCTTCAGAAATGACAAAAAAGGCTCCATGGCGATGAAGGATGGCAAATTGTTCATAACGAGCCACAGGAGATCAGCGGCAGGGCCATCGATGAGATCGACGGCTGTCGAACCCAAAGGGTTGGGGGTGGGCAACTTAACCTGTGACATAACCCGCGTCAAGCCGTCGGTGTCGATGACCTCGATGTCGTAGCCGGCGTTCGCGACATGCCAGAATACTCTAGCCCACTGATTGAAAGGCTCAATCCAGGTCCAGTCATCATCGTGAGCTTTCTCGGCGGCCACCTCACCGACGTCGGGCGAAGAGGCCGCGGTAAAGCTCTTTTGGGCCATTCGCTCCTCGAGCTCCCCAGGAAGCATAGCCGGGCTTAGGCTGCGACGCTCTGGAGTGGGGGAGGGGGGTGGGGATGGGGATCTCTGGGAAAGGGGGCGTTTCGCAGGCGTCATCTAAGAAACTAAGGGTGGCGAGGGTATGTATATCGGTGGGTAAACTGCACGGGCAGACCGGCAGAGGTTGACGATGGAGGCGGCGCGGCGGCGGCGACCTAGCTAGGTTTGGAGCGAGGGAGGGGTGGTGTGTATGTGTGTGAGCGGGGGATTTGGGGTGAGCGAAGGATTTGGGGTGTGTGTGTGGAGGGGGTCCAAGGTGGTGTTTGAGGAAATGCCGCGGGTACAGAAAATTTTACTAGGCGGGAGTAAAATGGCGGGGCTACCAAAAATTTGGATCAAGGGATTGAAGCAGAGCGGGGCAGGAGTAACGAACATCACACACGGTTAAAACATAATAATCGTGTGCTATCAAACAGAAAAACACTCCAGCCGAGCAGATATTTTTGAGATTGCGAGGGATGGAGGCGGGAGTAAAATGCCGGGGCTACTAAAAATTTGGATCTACTGATTGAAGCAGAGCGGGAGTAACAGACATCGCACACGGTCCAGACATACTAATCATGTGCTATCAAACAGAAAAACTAACTACACGGGTAGATATTTTCGAGATTGCGAGGGAGTAGATATTTTCGAGAGGGGGAGGGAAGCCTCGTAGAGCCCAATCTACAGTGATCATGTGGGCGACAGGGGCAGGGGCGCGGCACACGGGTAGTCCTAGGGAACCGTGTCTGTTTCATACCCGATCATAGACGGTTGCTGCATCCGACTCGTCTGCTATTTATAAATTTGGCCAAAAAAATGCGGAAAGGGTCAGAACATGAACACACTTGCATGTGGACCAAATATATGTATAAAAAGGGTGGTTTTATGTTCGAATACCCAATGCACAACTTTGATGTGGCACCTGTCGCACAAAGCGCACGTTATTATTGCTAGCCCCCTCCCCCCCAAACACACACACACACACACTTCGTGTTGCCGGGAGGGAAATCCTAGCTATGAACGCATGCCCCCAAATAGCTAGGTCTGACATCTCATCTCATCGTACCGTAACACAAAACCGAAAGGAGTACATCAACCCCCCTCCCCCCTTTGCTTCCAATCAAATGTGGACCGTGTGCGGGCCCATAGATGTGTTCTTCTGGCGTTAGATGGGTGACACCACTTACCAACCACACCTGCGGGTGGCCCGATGTGTGTGTGTGAAAACGATGTGCTATGATATTTAAATAACCAAATCACAAATTTGATGTGGCACATGTGCATCACAAATTAACCGGGAATCCCCGACCTGTCGGGGTACACAAACAGGGGTGTATGTTTTCCCCTGACTTGTGCACGGACAACAAGCCACTAACCCGGCAAGATTGCAACATCCAAGACAAGGCCAAGATGAAGAGATAGGCTCTTTGAGGAATCAAAGGGCAGGTTAAGAAGACCAAGTCAAGCCAAGGAGCAAGACACCGCTAAGGGAAAACCTCCCTTGCCGGGCAGGAGAGCCTGGCGAGGTCAAGGTTGCCCCGGAAGCAAGCCTCAAGACTGCCCCGACAGGCCTGCCGGGTCCTACGAAGGCAAAACACCCCGCCAAAGCTTCACCGTCCCACCTCGCAGCGACGCAAGTCATCGATCGGTGCGGTGTCAAGCCCCAAGGTGACTGAGTGGCTGTCTTTTGCCACATGGCAGCCATTTCCTACAGGAATCGCCTCCAAATGACACCCGTCCAGTGACATGTCATGCAGACAGGAGAGAAGGTGGCCAAACAGCCCGACAAGGCGTGCCGGGCAGGACATGATGTGACGCTAAGCGGCGCATTTAATGCATTCTGCTATGTCTGTAGAGTAGATATGATAGCACTGTTTGCTATCTAATCAGTACACAATGACTGATTTGCCACTGTGGTGACCCCTTGATCTATAAAAGGAGGCCCATGGCAACCATAGAAATGATTCAGACCCTTGTACACTCGTACGCGTGTAGTTGCTCTCGCCCCGAGGCAACCATGCCGGGCAAGAGCGCCGCATTTCCACCACCATCCACCATCAATCCACCAAAGCAGGAGTAGGGTTTTACGCCTCGCGACGGCCCGAACCTGGGTAAAACTGCCCGTGTGATCTCGGCCACGCTGCGCTGTGCTCCTCCGCTCTTTGTGCAATGTGCTCAGTCCCCCTGCCGAACCAAAAGGGGCTCGTGGCCCCATAGGTGGCCGTGGTTTCCCACGACATCTTTGGCGCGCCAGGTAGGGGGACGCACTTGCGCGAACCCGAGAAGCATACGCAGCGCGTCATCTTCGTCACCATCTTCATCAACGGCGTCACCACTCATGACGCCCGAAGGAATGGTGGGGATGGAGCGGGAGAGCGACGTTGCTCCCCCACCGACCTCGTACAACCTCCGCCACCTCCGTACGCCGTGGTCACAGCGGCGGCGGAAGCTAGAGACAAGGGCGACAGTACCGCCCCGAACAGATCAGACAGTAGGAACGCCCTGCGAGCCCCATTCGGGAAAAGGAGCAATGTGCAAGGGTACCAAATTTCCCTCTCTGCCACTCTCGCTTATTGACAATCGAGCTACTCTGGGTTTTAGCATCATCAACATCGATGAGCCCGCGCGATACTCGGTCCAGCATTTACCCTACTTAGGGAAACCTTGAGTAGAACGTCGGTGCAAATCCATTGGTTGACGCCCCAGCAAGTACGCTCTGGCAAGGCCGTCCGTGCTGGCGTGACTTTCGTGCCAACTGCCGTTGGACTGATCAAAAAGTGTGAAGAGGAGGAGAAAGGAACCGGCCATGCTTAACGTCGCGTCCTGCCGCCCACAAGATACATATGCTTCTAGCCGACCCTTGCCGGGAGCTAGAATTCGATATACGTGCAGCACCATCCTTCCCGGAGCATGCGAGCTCAGCAAGCGGCCGCAGCTGGGAGGAGTAGATGGGAGCACGGATAAGAGCTAAGTCTACACAATCTTTGCTTTATTTAAGAATCTAGAATGTGCGTTTGTTTATCTCTTGAATGCCGGAGTGTTCGTGCGAAGAAATATTTCACAAGATGGTACCTTTGCTAGATTCTTGTCTGCACCCTCATTCCGTTCAGAGCCTGCTCGTGGAATGGGTGGCTGCGTCGGAAACTACTAAGGAAAAACTTGCCGGGACGCATCCACGCCAAGATAAATGTTAAGGGCCAGACCCTTACGACTTTCGCGGCAATATGATACCGGCAGGCAACCAGAGCGTGCATAGAGATTAATCATGCGAACATTGATGGGTAACATTCAAAAGGGATAAAACACGCAATTTAGATTTAATAAAGACATCAAGTTTCACGCAAGCATAAATAGTATGATGTCTAAACACAGGACATGCATCATGTTTTGATTACAGAACAACACAGTAGCGGACATAATTCAAGACCAGTCCTTACGACCTCAGGGAGCAACAGGAACGCCAAGGACCCTGTCGGCGAAAGGGGTGGCCTTCTCCTTGGCAACAGAAACGTCCGCGCCATGCGGCGGCTTCCTGAAGCCATCGGCAAGGTCGAGATCCGGGTGGCGGCAGGCGATGTTGCTCAGGACCATGAAGAGGGAATTACGAGCAAGCCTCCGGGATTCAGCCTCGAAGCGACCAGCTCTTCCCTCCTCATGCACCTTCAGCTTGTCGATCAGCTCGTTGAAGAAGACCCCTAGCTTAGCACTGGGGGCGTCCTGCTTGCTAGCCAAGTAGACTGGCCCCTCCATGCCCATCGCTGCGGTCTGGACAGTGAGGCGCTCAGCAATGTCAATCAAGCTCTTGATCCAGAGGTCGACCTGCTCAGACTGGTTCACTAGTTTGTCCTCTACATCCTTCCGAAGGCGCTTCGTGGTGTCCAGGTCTTTCGTCAGCTGCTGCTCACGGACCCCGCTGGATTCTGCCGAGCTCTCCAAGGTGCCGATCCTGGCCTTCAGATCTTCGATGGTACCGTTGGTGCCCTCGAGGTCTTGGCTCTTGGAGGAGAGCTGCGATTGCACATCCTTTAGGAGGATCTCTGCTTTCCGCGTCTCCTCCCTGAGAGTCTCGACCTCCTTGGCGCTCCCGTCAAGCTTTTTCGTCAGCTCGGCCACCTACTGGTCGAGGTCCACCTTGGCGGTAGAGGTAGCAGCAAGGTCATTGGCAAGCTTCTTCAGCCGAGCGGCAGAATCGACAGTAAGGGCATCCAGGGAGGCCTTGTGCTTGTCCTCCAGCTCTTTGGTGCGCTACTGCACAAGGACCTCCAGATCATAGTCCTTAGTGCGGAGAGCAGCCTCGAGCCTCTCCTCCCGAAGAGAGATGTCCTGCTCCCTGGCATCCAAAAGCACTTTGCGGTCCGCCATGCACGTGGCCTTCTTTCGCCATGTGTCCGTGCACTATTTGGGGCCTAACCCAACGTGCCCAGTGACACGTATGGCTCAGGCCCAGGGGCTTCTATCGGGGTACACAAACAGGGTTGTATGTTTTCCCCTGACTTGTGCACGGACAGCAAGCCACCAACCCGGCAAGATTGCAACATCCAAGACAAGGCCAAGATGAAGAGATAGGCTCTTTGAGGAATCAAAGGGCAGGTTAAGAAGACCAAGTCAAGCCAAGGAGCAAGACACCGCTAAGGGAAAACCTCCCTTGCCGGGCAGGAGAGCCTGGCGAGGTCAAGGTTGCCCCGGAAGCAGGCCTCAAGACCGCCCCGGCAGGCCTGTCGGGTCCTACGAAGGCAAAACACCCCGCCAAAGCTTCACCGCCCCACCTCGCAGCGACGCAAGTCATCGATCGGTGCGGTGTCAAGCCCCAAGGTGACTGAGTGGCTATCTTTTGCCACATGGCAGCCATTTCCTACAGGAATCGCCTCCAAATGACACCTGTCCAGCGACGTGTCATGCAGACAGGAGAGAAGGTGGCCAAACAGCCCGACAAGGCGTGCCGGGCAGGACATGATGTGACGCTAAGCGGCGCATTTAATGCGTTCTGCTATGTCTGTAGAGTAGATATGATAGCACTGTTTGCTATCTAATCAGTACACAATGACTGATTTGCCACTGTGGTGACCCCTTGATCTATAAAAGGAGGCCCATGGCAACCATAGAAAGGATTCGGACGCTTGTACACTCGTACGCGCGTAGCTGCTCTCGCCCCGAGGCAACCCTGCCGGGCAAGAGCACCGTGTTTCCACCACCATCCACCATCAATCCACCAAAGCAGGAGTAGAGTTTTACGCCTCGCGGCGGCCCGAACCTGGGTAAAACTGCCCGTGTGATCTTGGCCGCGCTGCGCTGCGCTCCTCCCCTCGTTGTGCAACGTGCTCAGTCCCCCTGCCGAACCAAAAGGGGCTCGTGGCCCCATAGGTGGCCGTGGTTTCCCACGACACGACCCCACAGAGGTTCATCTAGTACGAAGTAGTACTGTGCCCCCCACACACTTTGAGTCGGTGGGAGGGGGCATCTCACCAAGGCGTATTGTAAGACTGACCAAGAAGAATCACCACCTTGGTCGTATAACCTCTCTTGTTTGTTGGGTCAAAGTCATGCATTGACGTTCCACACGCGGCCCCACAAAATAGGCTAGCTTGTCGCCGATAACCACGCGAGGGAGTGCTTGAAGACAACCACTGCGTGCATGTGGCCCAAACATATGTATGAAGTGTCATGTGGTGTTTGAATATACCCAATGCACAACTTTGATTCATGTGTATGCGAGCCCTCGAACTTAGGTCTCGAATCTCACCATGATCGACGTACGACTATATGGTAACACGAACCAAGAGAAGAAGAATCCACCCTGGTAACCTCTCTCGTGTTGTTGGTCGAAGTGATGGAGACGTCCACACGGGCCCACGAATATATAGGCCGTCGATGATAACCGAGCGAGGGAGAGTGTCCAAAGACAACCACTGCATGTATGTGCCCCAAACATATGTATGGACATACGTGATGCATGCATATATGTTTGAATACCAAAAGCACAACATTTTGATGTGGTGCATGCATGCGTCAAAAAACGTACAGTCCCCACACAGATCTGGTTCATGATGCGTCGCGTGCTCGCCCCCCCCCACTTCAACCCGGTGGGAGGGATTCGTGCGTACACATGCGCGCGAAGTATAGTTGCATGTACCGAACCATATAAGATGAACCAAAATTTAATCCCCTCCTAATTATAAGTCAAATTAACCTCTATCGCTGTCGGTCGAAGTGATTGACCAAGCGGGCACACAGAGATGGACGAAGCATCTCGCTGATAACCCCGTGAGTGAGTGCTAGAGGACAACCGCCATCGCTTGCTTGTGGGCCAAACACATGTATGGAGATGTGTGGTTGTGATGTTTGAATACCTAATATATATGCAGAACTTTGATGTGGCACCTGCCTCGGAAACCTTTAAGTCCCCCACATGAACCGAGGTTCATGACACATAGTATATATATGTTGCCCCCTCCCCTCTTCGACGCGTAATATATACTCCTACGTATGTACCGTAACACAACCCGAAAATAATCCTCCTTGTTCGTCAAATTACCTTTCTTGTTGTGTAATATATTAGATGGACGACGACCTCGCGGGCCCATGGAGGGAAGAGTCGCAGGCGAATGAGTGACAACCATCGTCTGCACGTGGCCCAATGTGTTGCTGATGTTTTTAATACCCAATATGCACAACTTCTTTGCGGCACCTGCCTCAGAAACTGAAAAGTCCCCACACGGAGCGAGATCGATTCATGACGTGTGTGTAGTATATATGTGCTGCCCCGCCCCCCTCCTCCCCTCTTCGACGTGTACTATATACTCCTACCGCAACACAACCCAAAAAGAAACCTCCTTGCTGGGTCAAAGTGATGGAGGACAACCTCGCGGGCCCACAGATGGAAGCATCGCACGCGAGTGAGTGTCCTATATGGCGCGTAGTATTGCCCCCGACCACCCTCTTCAACGCGTACTATATATATATACTCCTACCATACGTATAACAAAAACCAAAAAATGACCACCCTTGTTGGTCAAATTAACCTCTCTCATCGCATGTCATAGTGCTGGACGGCGACCTCGCCGGCCCACGTGAGTGAGTGTCCTAGGACCACCGCGTGCGTGTGGCCCAAAGATGCATGTCAAACTTTTTCTGCAGCGAACATGTGACCAAAGGAGTTTAGTGTTGAAAATTGAAAAAAATAGATAACATCTGTCCGTTTTTTATACATTGATTGATTTCCCAGGGATTTAAATGTGCAAAAATCAAATTTGATCTACATGAGACCTGTGATAGTGCACGAAAATGGATTGCAAAATCATATGTGTACGTGTCCCTGGGTGCATGTTTAGTCCCCATGCAAGAAATTTCTAACATCTAGAATCTTGATTTTAAAATCCAATAAATCCAAAACTAAGTTGAAATTCATGAAACTTATCGTGGTGTCATATGGACACCAATAGACTGTGATATTTTTTTTTAAATTTGAGACAAGTTTTGATATAATCTTCTTACATACAGGAAATTATAAATAATTATCAACCAATATCGCAAACGAACTCTTTATTCGAACCGTGTGTGTTAGACCAACAATGTAAGTGCCGTGCTTCGGTTAAGCAATAAAGCGGCAGAATTAATCATCAAAAAGGAAAAATCAATATAATACATGCCGCGCACGTGTCCCATGTGCTGTACGAGCATGCGTGAGTTGACGAGACGCATGCTAGCAGGCAGACTGGGAGGCCGAGGCATGCGCGTGTTCGCTACACACTCACCGTGGGGCATGCTAGTAGCTGTGTGAAATGATGATAGGCGTGCCAGCAGTCCGCCGCGCAGGCTCACCGGGAGGCGAGCAAGCCCTTTGATCGCCGCCCACCTCTCTCCCACTGCTCCATATTAATGGCGCCCCCGATCCGCTGGTCATAATAGGCGGCCGCACACCCCGTCCACATTTGTCACCACCGCATGGAGTGTATTAGGATTTTGCCAAAGTGCACCATCGGTGGGAGTGGCGACGCCGGGGCTGGTGAAGCACCCGGCGCAACGCATGAAGCTGGGCGCAGAGGTTGCTGTCGCCGCCGACGAGGTCTCGCGCGGGTTAGCGTGCGTGCTAATAATTCGTAGCCAGATCTTGAGAATTGATTTTGACCGCCGCCCGCCTCGCTCAGTGAAATGATGGTATAGGAATGCCAGAAATGCCAGAAGTCCGCCGTGCAGGCTCACCGGGAAGCGAGACAGCCTTTGACCGCCGCCCGCCTTGCTCCCACTGGTCCGTATTAATGGCGCACTCGAGCGGCCGCACCCCCCATCCTCGCCACACACACAATCCTCTCTCTCCGCCCGCATCCTCGACGCCACTCTCAGTCCTCAAAGCCGGCACCCCCATCCTCGCCACACACAAAATCCTCTCTCTCCGCCCGCATCCTCGACGCCGCTCTGAGTCCTCAAAGCTGTCAGTGTATGAGGATGCACCGAAGCGCCCCATCAGAGGGAGTGGCGACGCCGGGGCTGCTGAAGCACCGGAGCACGACGTGAATATGGAGAAAGAGGTTTCCGTCGCCACCGATGAGGTGGAGAACAAGGCTGACAACAAGCGGAGGCGGGTCGAGAAAGAACCGCAAGCGACTCCAGCAGGCCTAGACTTCATCAGCAGCCTCCCCGATGATATGTTGACAGTCATCATATCCCTCCTCCCAATCAAATATGGGGCGAGGATAACCGCCCTTTCCCGGCGGTGGCGCCCCCTATGGCTCTCCACCCCTCTCGACCTCCTCGAAGCCCACAATCTCTACCATGGCTATCGCAAAAGCTTGGATGCGTTCTCCCAGATCCTCGGCAGTCACCATGGCCTAATCAGAGGCCTTATCACGGGCAAGTTCCGTTCCAATGGCAAGGACCGAGCCAAGCTTGACGAGTGGTTCTGATCCCCCACCCTAGATCAACTCGAGGAGCTCAGTTTTAATGATGGGCATATGCGCTCGCTGCCAACGTCCGAGCTCCGCTTTGCGCCCACGCTGCGCCTCGCCAAGTTCATGAACTGCCATCCCCCCTTAATGACGCGCCCGCTCTTTTTCTACCACGACTGAAGCACCTCGAGCTCGTCGCCGTCTGCATCCCAAAGGATGACATGGAGCGCCTGCTCCGCGGCTGTACTGCACTCGAGTTCCTCCTCTTCAGGCGATGAATTGGTCGAGTAGCTTCCACATCACCTCTAGGACTCTCCGGACTATTTATGTGTGTTGCTGGTGCTGCAACGAGAGATCACAAAAGGTGGACCACAATATGGTCATTGAGGACACACCTTCACTTGAGAGATTACTTGTAGTTGATCAACAAGGTCCAACAAGAATCAATGTCATTTCTGCGCCGAAATTGACAGTGGTGGGCTACTCGTCTGTCAAATACTACTACTTTCAGGTACAACAGTCGCCTTCTACCTCTCCTTCTTGATATCAACATTATTTCTAGTTTTGAAGATGTATGTTCGTCTGTCATCCAGAAAAGCTTCACCCAGATTCTGCGCACAGTGAAGGTCTTGGCACTAGAATCTGTCGGCCCCAACCTGGACCAAGTTGTCAGTTTCCTGAGATGCTTTCCGTGCCTGAAGAAGCTGTATATCGAGGTGATGTTCCTTTCCTGTTAAATGTTAACCATAAGGGTGTTCAATTTTTTGCACCTTTTCCCAAGTTTACAATGACAATGTACTACGATTTCTGAAGGAATTTTGGAGGATTTCAGGACATACACCGCCCCATATTGGTTGCTTGATTTATATGGTTACAATCCATAAGCATTTCTCCTTTGGATTCACCTGTACTAGTTTTCTTAGGGAATTTTTCTTCCACTCCAACCTCTTGTGAAGAAGGCTACATTTTTCTAGATTGTAATCAACTGCCCATGTTAATCATGTCAGATCGAAGATGGCACGTTGGTGCATTTTACAAATCCTGCAAACCAAATAGGCGTGTAGTAGTGTTCAAAACTGCATGTAGGCACTAACACGTTCTCTTCTTTTGCAGATAATAATAGGCCCGGAGGTGGATAATGTTTATAACGACAATCACATCGAATGCCTGGATCTGCATCTCTCAAAAATTACTTTGAACTCCTACCGAGGGACCTTACCGGAGATTACATTCGCCAGGTTCTTTGTTGCTAGAGCAAGGGTGCTGAAGGCAATGAGGTTGAACATGCATTTAAATAGGAAATATGAATGGTTTGTTGATCAGAGACGGCAGCTACTGCAGAATGGAAGAGGCTCCAAAAAAGCTAAACTTCGTATTGGAAGTGCGTATGACAGAGTAATTGGAAGTCATTGTGTCAAACCCATGCATGACTTGTCAGCGGCTGATCCCTTTGCAGAAATGACGAGGTTTCGAAAGCGGCCTTACTATTTTTATTTTTAGTTTGAACCTCTCTTATATCCATGTTCAGCTGATCAGCACCGGTGTTTGCAGCTGAATGAGCTGAATTTCATTTCTAATATTAGTTTAAACCTTGTAATCTTCGAATTTGAGCCATGTAACTCTAGAATTTGAACCTTGTAATATTTCGGGCTTTTGTGGTACAATCGTTGAAATGGCATCGTATGAGACTCGTAGATTGGTAATACTATTTTGACCTTAATATGCAATAGACTTAGATTTTATTAACCATTCACGACCAGGGATCCAGCCGGAAGCAGAGCAATGGCAAACATCGTCGCAACAAGATGTAGATGATTAGATGCTCGTTTCTCCCAGTTTAGTATGCATGTAATTGCTTACTTTGGTGTGTGGAAATGTTATGTGTGTAGTCACTTATGTAATTGTATGCTTAATTTGGTCATGTAATGCTGTTCTTAAAAGTATATATGTTGATGTTCTGTAGACAGAGCATATCACATCGCACACAGACCACACTAGGGAACCCGTCGGTCATGAATTCATCAATCGCAGACGGTTGTATACCAGCAAGCATTTGCCCACAACACACACGGCTTATTCCATCACAAACAGCTCGGATGGATCAACTGTATGCCACATATTGCACACGCAACTCTAATCTGATTCGTGCTTGATGTCTCCGCCATCGCTCGCACAGTTCGTCTTATTTGCCACGTATCACTGTGCTGGCCTCTGCTCGCATCCCTCAACGCGCTGTGCTCGCCGTTAGGCGCCGCAGCGTGCTCTGCTTGTGTCCGTCGGCGTGCTTTGCTCGCGTCCGTCGGCGCGCACTGCTCGCATACCTCCACGCGCTCGGCTTGTGGACAGCTTTTCCTTGCGTGTTCAACTGCTATATGCATATATATGGTTGCTCGCCGTTGAGGCAACCACGGAGCGCTCTGCTCGCGTCCCTCCGCGCACGCTCTGCCAGCGGTTGTTCCTGCGCACGATCACGTCGGGGCCCCCATATGCATGCGGTTGCGCCGCGCGCGTCATCACGATGTTGTTACGTGCGGCACGATGGAGTTATGCGCTGCAAATTAGAACTGCCATCCGGGCGTGCGGATATTCTAGGCCTTCCGGCTTCCCCTTTAATTCCCACGGCCATTATAACCTTAGTCTCTTCAACCTTTCGATCGCGCCCGACAACACAACAAGCACACCCACGATGATACATAGAGAGGGGATGTCTAGCGGCGCTCCAATGGAGTTCGGCGAGCATAAAGTGGAGACCCACGCGAGGGAGATGGATCTCTCGGTGGTGTACACCATCGACCCAGCCGTGGTGGACGACTACATCAACATCGTTGAGCAGTTGCTTGCTTGAGACAAGTACAAGGTGGTCGACATCGACCTCTAGTACACCGGTGGTCATCCCAACATAGATCAGAAGGTTGCCGTTGCCCAGTTGTGCGTGCGCCATCATGTCCTCATCTACCACTACCGCATGGCCATAGAGCCTTGCGACCGTTTCGCCAGGTTTGTCAACAGCACCGACTACAAGTTCGCTATGATGGAAACCATCGATGATGTAAAAGCGCTCAGGGTTACGGGCTTGGCCTGCAAGAACCTTGTCGAAATCCGTGAGCACTATAGGGTCTGGGGCAGCACGAAGAAGGACTCCCTGGTTGAACTCGCCTCGGCCATCATCGACCCATACTATGAAAAGATGAAGCAGGATGCCAACAGAACATCCCGTATCCTGGCACGGGGCCTGGATATGGCAACTGGATGAACCTCACCTCAGGTTCATGGCCAAGAGCGTGTACACATGCTACGAGATGCACAGGCGGATCGTTGACATGAGGAAGTGCCTCGTTACCGAAATCGACGAGGCCGGATCGAGCCACAAGCAGAGCAGGAGCGGCAAGCGTCACAAGAAGTAGATGATGATCAGATGATCATTTATCCTAGTTAATTATGCATGTAATATATAGTTGACTTTGGTGTGTGGAAATGTCATGTGTGTAGTAGCCACCTATGTAATTATGCATGTAATAGTTTACTTTGGTGTGTGCAAATGTCATGTGTGTAGTAGCCACCTATGTAATTGGATGTTTAATTTGGTTATGCAACCATGTGCTTATAAGTGTGTATATATATGTTGTTGTTCTGTATGCAATCCCAACACACAACACACACGTCTTATTAGCAGCAATCATCTGTGTTATTATCAGTCTTCGCACACATTTCTGATTACAGACCTGTTTGCCGCGTATCACACACATCTTGTTAAATTGAACCGTTTCTGTTATCTTGGCTCAACACAAATAGTTCATTCGAGTGAACTGTTTGCCCTCTATCGTACACACCTTCATTTGGCTGACCGTTTCTTTTGTTCCGCCTAATCACAAACAGTTCATCCGAGTGAACCGTATGCCGTATATCACACACACCTTCATCTGGCTGCCCATTTCTGTTCTTCTGCCTCATCGCAAATAGTTCATTGAACTGAACCGTATGCCCCTTATCGCACACACAACTAAATTCTGAACCGTGTTTGATGCATCCATCATCACAAACGTTTTGCATCTTTTTTGACGGTTCTTTTACATCACCGTTTGGGATTATTGCATCGCACACAATTTCATCGAATGGTCTCTGATTGTAGTGTCGCGTTAGCAGCATCCTGCAGTAGTGCGTGGACGGGATAAAAATTGTGATAGATTGGATAAATAGATCTCGATAAAACGCGAAATAAAATAAATAGCAAAAAAGTGCAGCAAGGTATTTTTGGGTTTTGGAATAATAGATCTGAAAACAAAAGCGGATAAAAATAGATCTCAAAGCAAATATGATGAAGAATAGACCCGGGGGCCGTAGATTTCACTAGTGGCTTCTCTCAAGAAAATAGCATACGGTGGGTAAACAAATTACTGTTGGGCAATTGATAGAAGATCGAATAATTATGACGACATCCAAGGCAATGATCATTATATAGGCATCACGTCCAAGATTAGTAGACCGACTCCTGCCTGCATCTACTACTATTACACCTCACATTGACCACTATCCAGCATGCATCTAGTGTATTAAGTTCATGGAGAAACGGAGTAATGCAATAAGAACGATGACATGATGTAGATGAGATCTATTGATGTAGGAATAGCCCCCATCTTGTTATCCTTAATAGCAATGATACATGCGTGTCTTGCTGCCCCTTATGTCACTGGGAAAGAACACCACACGATCGAACCCATCACAAAGCACCTCTTCCCATGGCAAGAAAAATTAATCTAGTTGGCCTAACTAAACCAAAGATTCGAAGAAGAAATACGAGGCTAGACGTAATCATGCATATAAGAGATCAAAGAAGACTCAAATAATATTCATGGATATAGATCTGATCATAAACTCAAAGTTCATCGGATCCCAACAAACACACCGCAAAAAGAGTTACATCAAATAGATCTCCAAGAGACCATTGTATTGAGAATCAAAAAGAGAGAAGAAGCCATCTAGCTACTGCCTACGGACCCGTAGGTCTATGATGAACTACTCACGCATCATCGAAGAGGCACCAATGAGGATGATGAACCCCTTCGTGATGGTGTCTAGATTGGATCTGGTGGTTCTGGAACTTGCGGCGGCTGGAATTGTATTTCGTCCACTCCCCTAGGGGTTTTCTAATATTGGGGTATTTATAGGGCGAAGAGGCGGTGCGGGAGGCCACCGAGGTGGGCACAACCCAGCTGGGCATGCCTAGCCCCCCAGGCGCGCCCTTGTGGATTGTGCTCCCCTCGGAGCCCCCCTCTGGTACTTCTTTGGCCCAAGTTGTGTCTTCTGGTCCATAAAAAATCTCCAAAAAGTTTTGCTGCGTTTGGACTCCGTTTGGTACTGATATTCTACGAAGTGAAAAACAAGCAAAAAACAACAACTGGCACTGGGCACTATGTCAATAGGTTAGTCCCAAAAAATGATATAAAGTTGCTATGAAATGATTGTAAAACATCCAAGAATGATAATATAACGGCATGGAACAATAAAAAATTATAGATATGTTGGAGATGTATCAATGATGGATGCCTTCACACCGAGAGGGCCCTAGGAATATCTCTCCATCGTTGGAGGAGCAAATCCCATTCTCGAGCTATCCGGTCACTTGTCAAACTTTCTGGTGAGCCTGAAAGTTGTCGTTATGATCACCTTGTTATAGATGATGTTTGAGCAACCCCAAAGCCCACCGTCCGGTAGGAAGTGACCGAGACACTCTCATGGTCAGAGGAACTAAAACACATGCTAACACTCCGTGTTATAACAAATGATTTCAGACGATATAATCACAAAGTATAAAAGATAAGTTTGGGTTGATTCAATATGATCGTTCTTCTAATGTCATACCCGCAATGTTGTTTTTAGGACTATCATTACACTTAATGATATCCTAACATCCGGAAAACGTGATCACCAACAACACTTGATCCAGTCTTAGAGACGAGACCGGGAACCTATTATTTACCGTTTATCATTCCACACGTGCATATGAGTTTGCCACTGAATCGCATATTCCAGGATCATAACAGTTATTGCATGAAATATAAACTCTTGACTATGACATGGAAATACAATATTATTACCTCTAGGGCATATTTCCAACACAGTTTGGATCAACCGAACACACCCAAAGCCCGACGATCTCTTCGACATAGTAAAGGACCGCCAGGAAGTATATTTTGGTAGCATCAGGCTGTCACTACGGCCCTAGCCTCATAAGGAGCCCCGCTTTTTGGATGCGTCAAGCACAACCTATGCAGAGTAGTCGGCCGTCTTCATACACCCTTGGCATAGACAAGGCAGAGCTGGTCAACAGCGCAGAGGCGTAGATGTGCGGTAGGGAAAAGACACGGGCCACATGTTCAGTTCATTAAAGCGTTGTATCATACTCCATTAGTTTTTCTTTTTTTACATACTCGCTGTAGCGGTTCTTCCATGTAAACATCTCGGCACATATGGTTGAGCCTCATGAATGATAAAATAGACCTTTTTTCAGTCCTAGTACAACTTTGAGTGTCATTTTTCTTCTTCGGCCCTTCGCCTCACAGCAATACATGCAGATGAGCTCGGCTTTCAACCGGGGGCTCGGATTCAGAACCAAGCCTATGTTCAAGTCCGATAACAGTTCCATGTCTTGGATATAGCATTATATGCATTAGTTTCGAATTGTGATTTTGGTCAATGATTGGGTTGCCCGGCTCTTGTGTTTACCTCCTATGTTCCTCTATGTTCGGCTAGGAGCGTAAAGGGAGAACCACTACGATTGTACTTCCAGCTCGAATGGTCAAGTACCTCAGTGGAGAAAGCCGAAAATTGACTGTCACAATAAGCGCAAACTGGTCAGCAATTTGAAGACAGTGTCAAACTAAAAGCCGCTAGTGGTTACGCCGTGATAAATGAAGGGTCCTTGTTATATGGACCGAGGTGTTAAGCCAGGTGTAACTTGGCTAGACCGATCACCGGGGCCTAGGTCAACTACCCCACAAGTCGAGCTCCTATGACTAAGTGAAAGCTATCAAGCCCTTATAGTCAGATTGCCTAGTTCCTCTACACACGCAACCGCCTCCGGGCCCTGAGACATTGGCTAAGGGTTTATGCATTTTAGAGGAACACCCCATGTAGCATCTACAAGGGGGCAGAAGCCAACGACTGCCCGCTTTCAAAATTAATAACGGTCGCACAGGAGTAGCAATAAAAACGTTGGATGAAAATGAGCATTAAACAAAATATTACTTATTTCACACAAATTTTCCTCAGGATACTAGGGGACATTCAAAACTTGAGTTCTGCCTTCCTACACTGGGTCTCGGTCACCCAAGCACCTTTGTGCACCTCGGCCAGGAACTGTTTCGGTATCAGATTCTTCCCTGCTGGAGGTCCAGAGGCGATGTCCAGTAGCTTGATCTTCGGAAAGTGCGCCATTGCGGACGCATACGCCCTCTCCACCCCCTCCAGACAGGCCGACTGTTTCCACTTCTCCACCTCGGGGCTGGCCTCTCAAAGCCTATTCACTAGGCCGAAGAAGCTGGTCGACATCGGCTCGGCAGGCCAGAGGTTGATGCAGAGGTCTTGCATCACCGGCCAGGCCACACGGAACAGCTCCGCCAGTTGCTTCATTTGATTATTCAACAACGGTGGATGCTCAGGCGCTTGGAATTGGGCCCAGAAGGCCATCTCGTTGGACGCATCGGGATGATCAGCGAAGTAGGCACCGGCATCCGAGGCACTTCACAGCAGTTCCCTAAAGGCCTCTGAAGAACGCCATACTTGCGTAAGATGAGCAAATCGGCAATCACCGAAAATGCAACGAAGCATGTATGGTTTACCGGCGGCAATCTGCGTCACCTGTTGAAGCACCTTGCAATCCACCCGGGCCTGGGTCGTGGCCTCCTTACAGTTCGTGCTCGCCATCACGACCTCGGACGCCAGCTTGTTCTTCTCTTCCTGAAGGGCATCACGCTGAGCGCAAAGCCCCTTCAGGTCTTCCTTGACCTCCGCGACCCAAGCCGCATGCTTCTCGCCGACCTCTTTTTCTTGGGCCAGCACCTCGCTGGCCTGCTTCGCTGCAGCCTTCTGCTGCTTAGCTTCCTGCCAAGCTGTTTGCAGCTCGGACTAGAGCTTTTCAAGCTCCAAGGAGAAAGCTCCAAATAAAAGGCAAACACATTTGAGCTTGTACAAGCCATTTCATACTCAGATATATAATTTCTGAATGCGGAAACTTTTTGGCATTTAACTTGGGACTTCTCCATCTGCTTCTTGAGCAGATCCATGTCCTTCTCGGACCAGTCAAGCTTATGGTTCAGCTCTTCCAACTCTTTTGAGTTGGACACTGCAACCGAGACCGAACCTATAAAAAACACAGTTAGCTTCCTCGGATGACATTGATCCCCTGGTCGGCTGTTCTTCCGACCAGGGTCTTGGGGGCTACTGTCAATTCGCTTTTACAAAAATGATTAAGTTTTTAATAAGACCCCCGAGTAAGATTTTGATATCTAACTCAGGGCTCGGGGGCTACTATGATTATGTGTCCATCGTACGGGTCCGCCGTAACATAATTCTTCGGACAATTTTACTTCCTGCCTATCCGCTCAAAGAGCCGCTAGATGCATCTAATGGAAATAGCTTTTTTTGTGTTGATATAAAACCTCAAAGCCGTGGTAGAGGACCTTGAAGGCCTCCTAGATACCGACCTCTGCAGACTGGTAACTTTGCAACGCCACACCTAGTAGGACGCGCTGCTCGACAATGATGGAGGAGCCCGTCATAGACGCCTCTATCTCTTCAGTCTACCCCACAGACACCTGCCCTGTTGCAGGTGGGGATGGACGGGCCACCTCGGTTCTTCCCGTCATGGGAGGAGTGGCCGACGTTGTAGGCTGTCGAGGTGGCTCTGGGTTAACGGGGGCTGATAACCCACAAGTATAGGGGATCGCAACAGTTTTCAAGGGTTGAGTATTCAACCCAAATTTATAGATTCAACACAAGGGGAGCCAAAGAATATTTGAAGGTATTAGCAGTTGAGTTGTCAATTCAACCACACCTGGAGATTAATTATCTGCAGCAAAGTGATCAATAGCATAGTAATATGATAGTTTTGATAGGAGTGGTAATAGTAGTAGTAACGGTAACAGTGATAGCAGTGATTTTGTAGCAAGTATAACAGTAGCAGCAGTAGTAGTAACTTAGCAGAAACAATAAGTGGAAAACTCGTAGGCATTGGATCGGTGAATTCGTTGGATGATATTCATCATATAACAGTCATAACCTAGGGCGATACAGAACTAGCTCCAGTTCATAAATATAATGTCGGCATGTATTCCGTAAATAGTCATACTTGCTTATGGAAAGAACTTGCATGACATCTTTTGTCCTACCCTGCCGTGGCAGCGGGGTCCATAAGGAAACTACGGGATATTAAGGCCTCCTTTTAATAGAGAACCGAAACAAAGCATTAACACATAGTGAATACATGAACTCCTCAAACTACGGTCATCACCGAAAAGTATCCTGATTATTGTCACCCCAGGGTTTACGGATCATAACACGTAGCAGGTGCATATAACTTGCAAGATCGGATCTAGAACATAGATATAATGGTGAAAACATAAATGGTTCAGATCTGAAATCATGGCACTCGGGCCCTAGTGACAAGCATTAAACATGGCAAAGTCATAGCAACATCAATCTCAGAACACAGTGGATACTAGGGATCAAGCCCTAACAAAACTAACTCAATTACATGATGAATCTCATCCAACTCCTCACCGACCAGTGAGCCTATGAAGGAATTACTCACTCCCTGTGGGGAGCATCATGGAATTGGTGATGAAGGAGGGTTGGTGATGACGAAGATTCCCCTCTCCGCAGCCCCGAACGGACTCCAGATCTAGCCTCTCGATGAAGAATAGGAGGTGGCGGTGGCTCCGTCTTGTGAAACATGATAATTCTTCCTTCCTCATTTTTTTCTCTGAAAACAGGATTTTATAGCGTCGGAGTTAGGGTCTGCGGGGCCACCAGGTGGGCACAACCCACCTGGGCGCGCCAGGAGGGGGGAGGGGTGCCCTGGTGGGTTGTGCTCAACCAGGGGCCCCCCTCCGGTGGTTCTTGGCTCCAATAATTTTATTTTATTGTAAAATAATTCTCCAAAAAGTTTCGTTCCATTCCAAGAACTTTTATTTCTGCACAAAAACAACACCATGGTAGTTCTACTGAAAACAGCGTCAGTCTGGGTAGTTTCATTCAAATCATGCAAATTAGTGTCCAAAACAAGAGCAAAAGCGTTAGGAAAAGTAGATACGACGGAGACGTATCAACTCCCCCAATCTTAAACCTTTGCTTGTCCTCAATCAATTCAGTTGATAAACTGAAAGTGAAAAAGAAAAACTTTTATGAACTATTTTGTTCTTGTTTACATAAATAAGCTTAAGTAGCACTCAAGTTTTCAGCAAAGATCATGACTAACCAAGTCAACAATAACTCTTAAAAATTATATTAACTCATATCAATAGCATAAGCAACTAGCGAGCAATAATAAGATATCTTGAATGACAACACTTTGTCAAAACAACCATGATATAATATGACAATAATGGTATCTCGCAAGCCCTTTCTGAGACCGCAAAACATAAATGTAGAGCACCTCCAAAGTTCAAGCAGCGACTAAACATTGTAATTCATGGTAGAAAAGATCCAGTCATGATGCATTCAACATTAACTATACACAATGCATGAGGACGACAATAGTGCTCTCAGATCTGGCGTTTGTTTGAGAAGATGATGACGCAACATAAAATTAAATAGACAGTCCCTTTGCAGAGGGAATCAGGGATTTGCAGAGGTGCCAGAGCTTGAAGGTTAAATCAGAGGTAAATGAAATTTTGGGAAATGCACCCTTCCTGTTTACGTCACAGCCAAAAGTTATCAATATCTTCCATGCTAAACACATTAGTGGCGGTTCCCAAGTGATAAAAGTAAAGGTTTACTCCCCCTCCACCAACAAACACATTCCATGGCTAGCCGAATCCACGGGTGCCGTCCATACCAATAATAATCCTGGGGGAGTTTTGTTTAATTATTTGCAATTTTCTGATTTAAGGACTGGGAATCCCTATTACCGCCCCTCTCGTGCAAGGACGAGTGAATAAACACTCATCACGAGAATAACCCACTTAGCATGGAAGATACTGGCTACCCCCAGTCACTCTATGAACAATCCAGGCACACAAAAAAAGATGTTCATTTGAAATTTTAGAGGTGGCACATGCAAATTTACTTAGAATGACATGGTAATACTGCATATACGTAGGTATGGTGGACTCATCTGGAATAACTTTGGGTTTTAGGGTTTTGATGCACAAGCAGTATTTCCACTTAGTACAGGCGAAGGCTAGCAAATAGGTTGAGAAGCGGCCAGCTAGAGAGCGAAAATGGTCATGAACATGCTTTATGCATAATGAACATTGAATACTAGCATGAGTAGGATATGGACACCATGAACATAAATATCGTAGAGGCTATGTTGGTTTTGATTCAACTACATGCATGAACATGTGCCAAGTCAAGCCACTTGAAACATTCAGAGGAGGATACCATATCATCATACTACATCACAATCATTTTAATGCATGTTGACATCCAAGATAAATCATTATCCACTCCTAGCTACTTAAGCATGGCATGAGAAACTATAATCTCTAATTGTCATTGCAAACATGTTTGATCATAATATGCTGAATCATGGATACTAGGTTAAACATATTTATAAAAATAGAACAAGTTGAGTTCATACCCGTTTCTCTCTGCCACAGTCACTTCATCAAATATCATCATTATTGCCTTTCACTTGCACGATCGAATGATAAGAAAATAATAATAGTGCAAGAGTGCCGTGGACTAAGCTGGAATCTGCAAACATTTTATTCAAAAGGAGAAGGCAAGGTAGTATGGGCTCTTTGTTATATCAACAATAATGCATAAGAGAGCCACTCAACATTTTCATCGTGGTCTTCTCCTTGGTAAGACTCAACAAAAAGGAAAAGAATTTCAGAAAAACACACTGAAATATTTTTGGAGTTTTTAGTTTTTCTTGAAGAAAGCAAATTAAAGAAAAGGAAAACAAAAACGAGAAAAACCATTTACACGGGAAAGCTCCCAACAAACAAAAGAAGAATCGAGAAATCTTTTTGGGTTTTCTTTTTAACACTACAACTAATTAAACTAGAAAGAAAAACCGAAAAGAAGCAAGAAACATTTTTTGGATTTTCTCAAAGTTTTTCAAACACACAAGAAGAAAGCGAGAAAATAAATCTAGCATGGATAATACAATGAAAAAGTGTGAACACCGACAACTGGGATGAAATGTGTGAGCATGAATGTAATGTCGATGGAAATACGTACTCCCCCAAGCTTAGGCTTTTGGCCTAGCTTGGTAATCACCACTCGCGGCCTGCATAATAGTCAGAGTGATAGCTCATGAAGGCTCTTGGTGCAGCCTCCTTAGCCCGCTGAGCTGCAGCGACCGCCATGTTATGCGTGCGGGCCTCACTCTCAAGAACATAATACCTTCCTTTGCTGTGATAATCAAAGAGAGCAGGCGCAGGCAAAACAACATGCACAATAGGTTTTTTATCGAACATCAAGTTATAAGTATAATCAGTGATTGTACCCGTAAGGAACTTATGACATTTCATGGCATCAAAATCTAAGTACTGAGTAGGTAGGATAGGGTCATAAGGCAGAGGTGTAACACCAACCTCTTTAGCTAAACGAGAAGCATAAATCCCACCATAAAAATAGCCACTACCAGCGTTGTGTTGCAGTCTGCGTGCAACAATCGCTCCAAGGTTATAACATTTAATACCGGTGAGAGAAGTGTGTATGACAGTATGAGGCTCAAGTCAATAGCACATAGTGTACTACAATCTTGCTTGCCTACGATGCATTTGCCATTCAACAGTGCAAAGTATTGAATTGATGGGAAATGAATACTTTTTATTCTACCTTGTGTCGCTCCTCTGTCCTCACCGTAGCAAAGATTAATAAAAAATGACTCATACTCAGATCTTGGTGGCTCGTCCAGCGAAGCCCAACATGAAATTTTACAAACACCACAAAACACGTCTAGAGGCATGGTAAATGGATGGTCATAAAGTTTAAACGAAACTCTAGACTCACGAGGATGAAATTTAAATTCTTTAGTAAACGTTTCTGTGAGGCTGAGATGCTGGATGCACTTATGTTCAATGTAGGGACCGAGCTCAACGTTGTGAACATATTGCTCAAATTCTTCTTTAATACCTGCACTCACCATGAAATCGTCGCTTGGCCATAAGCATGATTTGATAGCGGCATCCCGTATTGAACTTGCACTTGGTTCAACATAAGACCGGCGTATCGAGCCACTACTAGATGATGCCTCCGTAGACCTCTTCCTCGAAGAACTCCTAAAGAATTGCATTTTTATTTGCGAGCAATTTCTGAAAAAATTTGGGACACAAATTTTTTGTCAACAAAACTTCACAAGATTGATATCAACTGCTCATAGGGATGCATATAGGCTATATTAACCATTCAAACTACTTAGAACTCTAAGAATTCAACATGCAAGCTCATCTATAGCAGCACCAAGAGTAGCTAATTATTCAAAACATAAACCACTAAAGCAAAAACTAATTGAAGCAATGGAGGAGTCACATACCAAGTAGCAATCCCCCAAAACAGTTTCGGAAACGGAGCTTCGAGCAAAGAGATCAAAATCCACGGGTTTGAGAGCAAGAACACAAGAGAGAGAGACAGAGCTATGGTGATTTTTTTCTGGAGGTAGGAGAAGGAATGGGCTGAAAAGATAAGTGAGGGGACCCACATGGGGACCACAACCCACTAGGGCGCGCCTGGGGGTGCTGGCGCGCCCTGGTGTCTTGTGGTCACCAGGGGCACCCCCCTTGATGTTATTTGCACCAAAAATTCAGAAATATTCAGAAAAAAATCGTATTAAATTTTCAGGGCATTCTGAGAACTTTTATTTTTGGGTCATTTTTTATTGCACGGGAAATTCAGAAAACAGACAAACACGTGGCATTTTATTTTATTTAACTAAGAAAAACAGTGAACAAAAGTTGGTTGCAGAAGGTTGTGCCTACTAAATTCATCGACTTCATACCTCTAAAAAATGATCCATTAATAAGGTTGATCAAGTCTTATTAACAACCACTTCCGATTAGCATGAAACCGAAGAACTTTCATAAAACACTAAGTTACCTCAACGGGGATATGCATGTCCCCAATAATAAGCATTTCATATTTCTTTTTGGCAGTAGGTAGAGCTAGTTGAAAACTTCCAATAGTGAGTGTCGGAGATTTTTCAATAACATTAATACCATTCACTTGGAATTGTTTCTTCGGAAAGTGCACCGTATGCTCATTACCATTGATATGAAAAGTGACCTTGCTTTTATTGCAATCAATAACAGCCCCTGCAGTATTAAAAAAGGGTCTACCAAGGATAATCGACATGTTGTCGTCCTCGGGCATCTCAAGTATAACAAAGTCAGTTAAGATTGTAATATTTGCAACAACAACAACGGGCACATCCTCACAAATACCGATAGGTATGGCAGTTGATTTGTCAGCCATTTGCAAAGATATTCCAGTAGGTGTGAGTTTATTCAAATCAAGTCTTTTATACAAAGAGAAAGGCATAACACTAACACCAGCTCCTAAATCACATAAAGCAGTTTTAACATAATTTCTTTTGATGGAGCAAGGTATAGTTGGTATTCCTAGATCTCCAAGTTTTTTAGGCACTCCATCCTTAAAATAATAATTAGCAAGCATAGTGGAGATCTTAGCTTCCAGTATCTTTCTCTTATTAGTGATGATGTCTTTCATGTATTTTGCATAAGGGGCCATCTTTAAAATATCAGTCAAGCGAGTACGCAAAAAGACTGGCCTAATCATTTCAGCAAAGCGTTCAAATTCTTCATCATCTTTTTTCTTAGTTGATTTGGGTGGAAAGGGCATAGGTTTCTGAACCCATGGTTCTCTTTCTCTTCCATGTTTTCTAGCCACAAAGTCTCTCTTATCATATTTTTTATTTTTAGGTTGTGGGTTATCAAGATCAACAGCTGGTTCTATTTCAACATCATTATCTGGTTCTTTATCATTGTCTGGTTGGGTGTCTTCATGAACATCATCATTTTCTTTTTCATTATCACTAGGTGAATGTTCATTACCAGGTTGAGTTTCAGCATTGGAAATAGAGGCATCATTGTTATCTTCAGTGGGTTTTCCTATCTCAGGTTCGCTAGATGTATGCAAAGTCCTATCATTTTTCTTCTTCTTTTTCTTTTTAGAAGGACTAGGTGTATCAGTGTAAATTCTTCGGGAGTCTTGTTCAATTCTTTTAGGGTGTCCTTCAGGATAAAGTGGTTCCTAAGTCATTTTACCTCCTCTAGTTGCTACTCTAACAGCAAAATCATTCTTATTATTATTCATTTCATCAAGCAATTCTCTTTGAGATTTAGCAACTTGTTCTAACTAGGTTTGAACCATAGAGGCATGTTTTCCTACACTGATACGTCTCCAACGTATCTATAATTTTTGATTGTTCCATGCTGTTATATTATCATTCTTGGATGTTTTACAATCATTTTATAGCAACTTTATATCATTTTTTGGGACTAACCTATTGACATAGTGCCCAGTGCCAGTTGCTGTTTTTTGCTTATTTTTTTACTTCACAGAATATCAGTACCAAACGGAGTCCAAACACAGCGAAACTTTTTGGAGAATTTTTCTGGACCAGAAGACACCTGTTGGGCCAAAGAAGTACCAGAGAGGGGCTCCGAGGGGAGCACAACCCACCTGGGCGCGCCTGGGGGCCCAGGCGCACCCTGGTGGGTTGTGCCCACCTGGTCGCCTCCCGCACCGCCTCTTTGCTCTATAAATACCTCGAAAATCCAAAAACCCTAGGGGAGTTGACGAAACACAATTTCAGCCGCCGCAAGTTCCAGAAACACCAGATCCAATCTAGACACCATCACGGAGGGGTTCATCATCCTCATTGGTGCCTCTCCGATGATGCGTGAGTAGTTCATTGTAGACCTACGGGTCCGTAGTTAGTAGCTAGATGGCTTCCTCTCTCTCTTTTGATTCTCAATACAATGGTATCTTGGAGATCTATTTGATGTAACTCTTTTTGCGGTGTGTTTGTTGGGATCCGATGAACTTTGAGTTTATGATCATATATTTTTATCCATGAAATTTATTTGAGTTTCTTTGATCTCTTATATGCATGATTACTTATAGCCTCGTATTTCTTCTTCGAATCTTTGGTTTAGTTAGGCCGACTAGATCAATTTTTCTTGCCATGGGAAGAGGTGCTTTGTGATGGGTTCGATCGTGCGGTGTTTTTTCCCAGTGACAGAAGGGGCAGCAAGACATGTATTGATCGTTGCTATTAAGGATAACAAGATGGGGTCTATTCCTACATGAATAGATCTTGTCTACATCATGTCATCGTTCTTATTGCATTACTCCGTTTCTCCATGAACTTAATACACTAGATGCATGCTGGATAGTGGTCGATGTGTGGAGTAATAGTAGTAGATGCAGGCAGGAGTCGGTCTACTAATCTTGGACGTGATTCCTATATAATGATCATTGCCTGGATATCGTGATAATTATTTGAGGTTCTATCAATTGCCCAATAGTAATTTGTGAACTGCTTTGGAAAGGTCTGAAAACAAGGATATGCATAAATATCTTCTCTAGATTTGAAATGGCGCAAAGGAATTAAAAAGACAAGGTATAATAGTTAGTACCATGCTGTAGTGAACTGATGTCTTCTTCATTGTGCAGACAAAGATCTTGTTGTTTTTTGTCGCTAATTTCTTTATTCTAACAATCTTTCCGAGTTTCTTGACTTGACTGATATTCATGGACAACTCATTTCCACATATGCAAAAAGGGTCGAACAGTGGGTCAAAACCTCTGACAGCAGGACCTACATGTGGAAGACCAAATTGTTAAAAACCTAATATTTAAAAACAAGAAGTGGAAAGGTGTGTTATTAACTGCAACAGGCCTAATATTTAAAAACAAGCAAACATAGTCATTCAAACTTGTATTGTGCAGGTCTAAGTAGACTAGTTATTGGCCCTGTTTGGATCCATGGGTTAGAGTTAGTTTGAGCTAGTTTGTTCTCAAATAGCCCTAAAGTATCCAAACATGAGGGCTAGTTTGAGCTAGTTGCGTCTAACACACCCAAAACAACTATCCCACCCAAGAGGTGCTGATTGGGGCTAGTTCTCCTAGTGCATTTATTGTCAATCTAACACTGTCATCCAAACACCTCTTTGGCTAGAGTTAGTTCAGGGTTAGTCATTGTTGAGTATCATTGTTATTTAGGAAACATAGGATAGCGTAGGATTTATTCTACCTTGACTTGTACTCCAAGATGACCATGTACTGCTGTATATATGCCCACGAGGCTCAAGCAATACAATCAACTATTCCACCAATCTCTCTCTCTCTCCCTTTTAACTGTCATGAGCTAGAAACTAACTCTAACCTCTAGCTAAGTTAGAGTATCCAAACAGTGCCATTGTTAAATCAAATGGAAAGGCGTGTTAAATACTCCCTCCGGTCCTTTTTACTCTGCATATAAGAATTGTCTAAAGTCAAACTTCATAAAGTTTGACCTTATTTATATGAAAAAATATCAACATCTACCATGCTAAAGTTATACAATATGAAAATTTAAGTCATGGCACATGTACTGATATTGATTTCATATTGTGAATGTTGGTATTATTTCTATAAAGTTGGTCAAACTTTACGAGGCTTGACTTTAGACAAATCTTATATGCGAACTAAAAAGATTCGGAGGGAGTACAACATGCTTAACAGCAACCAAATATAGTCATTCATAGAGCTATTTTTAAAATTGGTATTGATGAAATTGAACTGCACAGTTAATACTAGCACATATAGAACATCACACTGTTAATAGCTGAAATAAACAAGGCATACTACGAACAACCAAAGATGGCAATTGAAACTGGACATATGCTAACTACAAACAACCGAACAACCGAAAACTGTAGAAATAAACAAGGCGTAGTGCAAACAACTAAATATTGCAATAAATACTGGACAGGTTCTCACTACAAAAGGGGTTCGAGAAAACAAATCATGGGTTTCTTCACTTGTCACAGATTGGCTCCTCCTCGTGGTCGCCGTCGATGAGGTCTGACTTGCCAGCTGAGGATCCCAAGCCAGCGTCGCAGAACGTGTCCTTAAGAAATGACAAAAGGGGCTCCATGGCGATGAAGGATGGCAAATTGTTCATAACGAGCCGCAGGAGATCAGCGGCAGGGCCATCGATTAGATCGACAGCTGTCGAACCCGAAGGGTTGGGGGTGGGGCAACTTAACCTGTGACATAGCCCGCATCAAGCCGTCGGTGTCGATGACCTCGATGTTGTAGCCGGCGACCGCAACATGCCAGAATACTTTAGCCCACTGATTGAAAGGCTCCATCCAGGTCCAGTCATCGTCGCCAGCTTCCTCGGTGGCCACCTCACCGACGTCGGGCGAAGAGGCCGCGGTAAAGCTCTTTTGGGCCATTCGCTCCTCGAGCTCCCCGGGAAGCGTAGCTGGGCTTTGGCTGCGACGCTCTAGAGTGGGGGAGGTGGTGGGGATGGGGATCTCTGGGAAAGGGTGCGTTTCGCGGGTGTCATCTAAGAAACTCAAGGCGGCGAGGGTATGTATATCGGTGGTTAAACTGCACGGGCAGACTGGCAGAGGTTAACGATGGAGGCAGCGTGACGGCGACGGTGACCTAGCTAGGTTTCGAGCGAGGGAGGGGTGGTGTGTATGTGTGTGAGCGGGGGATTTGGGGTGAGCGAAGGATTTGGGGTGTGTGTGTGGAGGGGGTCCAAGGTGGTGTTTGAGGAAATGCCGCGGGTACTGAAAATTTTACTAGGCAGGAGTAAAATGGCGGGGCTACCAAAAATTTGGATCAAGGGATCGAAAGTAGAGTGGGGCGGGAGTAACGAACATCACACACGGTTAAAACATAATAATCGTGTGCTATCAAACAGAAAACCACTCCAGCCGAGCAGATATTTTTGAGATTGCGAGGGATGCAGGCGGGAGTAAAATGCCAGGGCTCCAGTTAAAAAAAAATCTGGGGCTACTGAAAATTTGGATCAACTTATTGAAGCAGAGCGGGAGTAACAGACATCTCACACGGTCCACACATACGAATCGTGTGCTATCAAACAGAAAAACCATCTACGCTTGTAGATATTTTCGATATTACGAGGTAGTAGATATTTTCGAGAGCGGGAGGCAAGCCTCGTGGAGCCCAATCTACTATGCTGATGTGAGTGACTGCAGGGGAATGGGCATGGCACACGGGTAGTCTGGCCGAACCGTGTCTGTTGTGTACCCAATCGCAGACGGTTTCTGCATCCAACTCGTGTGCTGTTTATAAATTTGGCAAAAAGAATAACGGGGGAAAGGGTCAGAACACGAACACACTTGCATGTGGACCAAATATATGTATGAAAAGGGTGGTTTGATGTTCGAATACCCAATGCACAACTTTGATGTGGCACCTGTCTCACAAAGCGCACAGTATTGCTAGTTAGCCACCCCCTATGAACCCCACTTTGTGTCGGAGGTAAGGGAATCCTAGCTACGAATGCATGCCCCCAGATAGTTAGGTTTGAAATCTCACCCTACCATAACACAAAACCTATAGGAATCCATCATATATATGGTCAAACTTCCTCCTTTCGCTTCCGGACAAAGGTGGACCGTGTGCCGACCCACAAATGTGTGTTTGTGGCGGGAGATTGGTGAGACCACATACGAACCACCTGCGGGTGGCCCTAGCTATACTATATGTATGAAAAGGGTGTGGTGTGATATTTAACTACCATTCACAAGTTTGATGTGGCACGTGTGCCTCGCAAAATAAATGGACTTCCCTGACCCCACGGAGGTTGCGGGTAGTGCAAAGTAGCCCCCCTCACACACACACACGTGTCGGGGGGAGGGCATCTCACCAAGACGTACTGTAACAAGGACCAAACAGAATCCAACTTGATTGTACAACCTCTCTCACTCGTTGTTGGTCAAAGTGATGGACGTCCACATGGCCCCGCAAAATGGGCTAGCTTGTCGCCGATAAACTCGCGAGGGAGTACTGTATGAAGACAAAACCCACTCCGTGCATGTGGCTCAATTATGTATATGGAAGTGGTGTGTGTGGTGTTTGAATATGCAATGCGCAAATTTGATGTGGCACCATGCTTTGGAACCGTAAAATCCCCACATTGATCGAGGGTTCACGATGCGTAGCATGCATGCGCTCAAACTTAATTAGGCCTAGAATGATCGACCTACTATACGGTAACATGAACCAAAGAAGAAGAATCCACCCTGGTAACCTTTCTCGTCGTTGGTCAAAATGATGGACGTCCACGCGGGCCCATAAATATATATAGGCTTGCCGCCCATAACCATGCGAGTGAGAGTGTGCAAAGACAACCATTGCATGCATGTGTCCCAAACATATTTATGGAGCTAGGTGTGTGATGTATGCATATGTGTTGAATACCTAATGCACAACATTGATGTGGTGCATGCGTTCAAAATCGTCCAGGTCCCCACATAGAGCAAGAGGTTCATGACGTGTCGTGTACTCGCCCCCCATCGATCCAGCGGGATGGATTCATGTGTACACATGCGCTATTATATATGTAATCTCACATCATGACCTATATCGCGAGGCAAACAAAAAATTAATCCCCTCCTAAGTCAAAATAATTAACCTCTCTCGTTGTCGGTGAAAGTGATGGACCAAGCGGGCCGACAGATGGAAGCTTCGCTGATAACCACGTGAGTTAGTGCCACAGGACAACCACCATCGCTTGCATGTGTGCCAAAACATATATATGGAGAGGGTGTGGTTGTGATGTTTTTGAATACCTAATGCACAACCTTTGATGTGGCATTTGCCTCAAAAGCCGCAAAGTCCCCACACAGAGTGAGGTTCATGTGTGACACCTAGTATATGTTGGTCCCATATCCCCTTCGACACGTACTATATATATACTCCTACCCTAACACAACCCTAAAAGAATTAATCCTCCTTGTTCGTCAAATGTGCCTTTCTCTCGTTGGGTCAAAGTGATGGAGGACGACCTCGCGGGCCCACAGATGGAAGCGCCGCACGCGAGTGAGTTCCTATAGGGCAACCACCGCCTGCATGGTATTGTGTGATGTTTGAATACCAATGCACAACTTTGATGTGGCACCTGCCTTGGGAACCAGAAAGTCCCCACATGGAGCGAGGTTATGACACACACACACACACACACACACACACATATATATATATATATATATAGAGAGAGAGAGAGAGAGTATACATGTTGCCCCCTCTTTGACATGTACTACATACTCCTACCGTGCATATACGTAACACAAACAAAAAAAAAGAACTATCCTTGTTGGTCAAATTAACCTCTCTCTCATTGTACATTCAATTGATCGATGAAGACCTCGCGGGCCCACAGAGAGTCACACACGAGCGAGTGTCATAGGACAACCACCGCGTGCATGTTGTCGTGTGTTGTGTGATGTTTGAATACCCAATGCACAACTTTGACGTGGCACATGCTTCGCAAATCGGAAACGCACTACACAGAGGTTCACGATGCGTAGTAGCTAGCCCCCTCACTTCGAGCCGGTGGGAGGGAATCATGTGTACGCACATGCCCGAACTTTGATATGGAATCTCACCAGGATCCACACCGTAACACACATGCCAAGATGAATCCACCTTCAGTCCGATGCCTCTCATTGTCGGTGGAAACTGAAAACCTTTGCGGGCTAAAGAATGGGCACGTCACTGCTAACTGCATGAGGGAGTGTCCGATAGGACCACCAATGCATGCATGTGGCCTGAACATGTATGTATGAAAGGGTTGTGTAATGCTTTAAATAACCAATTCACGACTTTGATGTGGCATATATACATGACTCACAAAATGATCAATAATCCCACGTCACGGAGGCTCGCGACTAGTAGTGTACTCATGGATCCCCCCGTGACTAGTAGTGTACTCATGGACCCCCCTCCCCCTGCCCCCCACACACAGACACACATCCTGCACCACCACCTCCACTCCGAGGCATGCATGTCAAACTTTTTCTGCAGTGAACATGTGACCAAAGGAGTGTCGTGTTAAAGTTTGAAAAAAAATAGAGATCATTCGACCTGTTTTATACATTGATTGATTTCCTAGGGATTTAATCTGCAAAAATCAAATTTGAGCTACATGTGCACCAAAATGGATTGCAAAATCATATGTGTGTCCCTCGGTGCATGTTTCCCTGTGAAAGAAATTTCAAAACATTGAGAATATTGGTTTTTAAAATTCAGTAAATCCAAAAACTTAGTTGAAATTAATGAAACTTATCGTGGTGTCATATATGGACACCAGTAGACTGTGATATTGTATTTTTTTCGTCAAATTTGAGACAAGTTTTGATATAATCTACTTACAAATGGGAGATTGTTAATAACTGGCAACCAATATCTCATACGGAATATATATTCGGACTGTGTGCGTTAGACCGTTTCATGCTTCGGTTAAGCAGTAAAGCAGCAGAATGAATCATCAAAAAACAAAAAATATACGTGCCATGTGCCCCGTGTGGCTTACGAGCATGCGTGAGTTGACGAGACGCATGCGAGTAGTCTGCCGCTTAGGCAGACTGGGAGGCGTGCATGTAGGTGTGTGAATTGACGGGAGGAGTGCTCGCTGCGCAGTGTCACCGGGAGGCGTGCGAGTAGGTGTGTGAAATGATGGTATAGGAATGCTAGAAGTCTGCCTCGCAGGCTCACCGGGAAGCGAGATAGCCTTTGATTGCCGCCCGCCTCGTCCCACTGGTCCGTATTAATGGCGTGCCCGACTGGCCGCACCCCCCATCCTCGTCACACACACAATCCTCTCTCTCCGCCGCATCCTCGACACCCCTCTCAGTCCTCAAAGCCGTCGGTGTATGAGGATGTCGCCGAAGCGCCCCATCGGAGGGAGTGGCGACGCCGGGGCTACTGAAGCACCAGAGCATGGCGTGAATATGGAGACAGAGGTTTCCGTCGCCGCTGACGAGGTGGAGAACGAGGCTGCCAACAAGCGGAGGCGGGTCGAGAAAGAACCGCAAGCGACTCCAGCAGGCCTAGACTTCATCAGCAGCCTCCCCGATGATATGTTGACAGTCATCATATCCCTCCTCCCAATCAAATATGGGGCGAGGACAACCGCCCTTTCCCGGCAGTGGCGCCCCCTATGGCTCTCCACCCCTCTCGACCTCCTCGACGCCCACGAGCTCTGCCATGGCTATCGCAAAAGCTTGGATGCGTTCTCCTAGATCCTTGGAAGTCACCATGGCCCAATCAGAGGCCTTATCACGGGCAAGTTCCGTTCCAATGGCAAGGACCGAGCCAAGCTTGACGAGTGGTTCCAATCCCCCGCCCTAGATCAGCTCGAGGAGCTCAGTTTTAATGATGGGCATATGCGCTCGCTGCCAACGTCCGCGCTCCGCTTCGCGCCCACGCTGCGCCTCGCCAAGTTCATGAATTGCCATCCCCCCTTAATGACGCGCCCGCTCTTTTTCTACCATGACTGAAGCACCTCGAGCTCATCGCCATCTGCATCCCAAAGGATGACAAGGAGCGCCTGCTCTGCGGCTGTACTGCACTCGAGTTCCTTCATCTTCAGGCGATGAATTGGTCGAGTAGCTTCCACATCACCTCCATGACTCTCCGGACTATTTATGTGTGTTGCTGGTGCTGCAATAAGAGATCACAAAAGGTGGACCACAATATGCTCATTGAGGACACACCTGCAATATGATCAACAAGGTCCAACAAGAATCGATGTCATTTCTGCGCCGAAATTGATAGTGGTGGGCTACTCGTCTGTCAAATACTCTGAACTTGTTATTGGATCCACACCCGTTCAGGTACAACAGTCGCCTTCTACCTCTCCTTCTTGATATCAACATTATTTCTAATTTTGAAGATGTATGTTCGTCTGTCATCTAGAAAAGCTTGACCCAGATTCCGCGCACAGTGAAGGTCTTGGCACTAGAATCTATTGGCCCCAACCTGCACGAAGTTGTCAGTTTCCTGAGATACTTTCCGTGCCTGAAAAAGCTGTATATTGAGGTGATGTTCCTTTCCTGTTAAATGTTAACCATAAGGGAGTTCAATTTTTGGCACCTTTTCCCAAGTTTACAATGACAATGTACTACGATTTCTGAAGGAATTTTGGAGGATTTCAGGACATACATCCCCCCACCCCACCCCATATTGGTTACTTGATTCATATGGTTACAATAAGCATTTCTCCTTTGGATTCATTTGTACTAGTTTTCTTAGGGAATTTTTCATCCACTCCAACCTCTTGTGAAGAAGGCTACATTTTTCTAGATTGTAATCAAATGCACATGTTAATCATGTCAGATCTAAGATGGCACGTTGGTGCATTTTACAAATCCTGCAAACCAAATAGGCCTGTAGTAGTGTTCAAAACTGCATGTAGGAACTAACACGGTCTCTTCTTTTGCAGATAATAATAGGCCTGGTGGTGGATAATGTGATACAATATAACGAGAATCACATTGAATGCCTAGATCTGCATCTCTCAAAAATTACTTTGAACTGCTACCGAGGGACCTTACCGGAGATTATATTCGCCAGGTTCTTTGTTGTCAGAGCAAGGGTGCTGAAGGTAATGAGGTTGAACATGCATTTATATAGAAAATATGAATGGTTTATTGATCAGAGCCGGCAGCTACTGCAGAATGGAAGAGGCTCCAAAAAAGCTAAACTTCGTATTGGAACTGCATATGACAGAGTAATTGGAAGTCATTGTGTCAACCCCATACATGACTTGTCAGCGGTTGATCCCTTTGCAGAAATGACGAGGTTTCAAAACCAGCCTTACTATTTCTATTTTTAGTTTGAACCTCTCTTATATCCATGTTCAGCTAATCAGCACGGGCGTTTGTAGCTGAATGAGCTGAATTTCATTTGTAATATCAGTTTGAACCTTGTAATCTTTTAATTTGAGCCATGTAACTCTGGAATTTGAACCTTGTAATATTTCGGGCTTTTGTGGTACAATCGTTGAAATGGCATCGTATGAGACTCGTATATTGGTAGTACTATTTTGACCTTAATATGCAATAGAGTTAGATTTTATTAACCATTCATGACCAGGGATCCAGCCGAAAGCAGAGCAATGGCAAGCGTTGTTGCAACAAGACGTAGATGATTAGATGCTCGTTTCTCCTAGTTTAGTATGCATGTAATTGCTTACTTTGGTGTGTGGAAATGTTATGTGTGTAGTCACTTATGTAATTGTATGCTTAATTAGGTTATGCAATGATGTTCTTATAAGTATATATGTTGATGTTCTGTAGATAGAGCATATCACATCGCACACGGACCACACTAGGGAAGCAGTCGGTCATGAATTCATCAATCGCAGACGGTTGTATACTAGCAAGCGTTTGCCCACAACACACACGGCTTATTCCATCGCAAACAGCTCGGATGGATCAACTGTATGCCACGTATCGCACACGCAACTCTAATCTGATTCATGCTTGATGTCTCCGACATCGCTTGCACAGTTAGTCTTATTTGCCACGTATCACTGTGCCGGCCTCTGCTCGCGTCCCTCGGCAAGCTCTGCTCGCCGTTAGGCACTGCGACACGCTCTGCTCGTGTCTGTCGGCGCGGTCTACTCACGTACCTCCACGCGCTCGGCTTGTGGACCGCTATATGCATATATATGGTTGCTCGCTGTTGAGGCGACCGCGGAGCGCTCTACTCGCGTCCCTGCGCGGGCGCTCTGCCAGCGGTTGGGGCCTGTGCACGATCACATTGGGGGCCCATATGCATGCGGTTGCGTCGTGCGCGTCGCCATGATGTAGTTACATGCGGCACGATGGAGTTATGCGCTGCAAATTAGAATTGCCATCCGGGCGTGCGGATATTCCAGGCTATCCGGCTTCCCCATTAATTCCCGCGGCCATTATAACCTTAGTCTCTTCAACTTTTCGATCTCGCCCCACAACACAACAAGCACACCCACGACGGCACATACAGAGAGGATATCTAGCGGCGCTCCAATGGAGTTCGGCGAGCATAAAGTGGAGACCCACGCGAGGGAGACGGATCTCTCGGTGGTGTACACCGTCGACCCGGCCGTGGTGGAGGACTACATGAACACCGTGGAGCAGTTGCTTGCTCGAGACAAGTACAAGGTGGTCGGCATCGACCTCCAGTACACCGGCGGTCATCCCGGCAAAGATCAGAAGGTAGCTGTCACCCAGTTGTGCATGCGCCATCATGTCCTCATCTTCCACTACTGCATGGCCACAAAGCCTTGCGACCGTTTCGCCAGTTTTGTCAACAGCACCGACTACAAGTTCGCTACAGTGGAAACCTGCAACAATGTAAAGGCGCTCATGGTTACGGGCTTGGCCTGCAAGCACCTTGTTGAAATCCATGACGACTACAGGGTCTGGGGCAGCACGAAGAACGACTCCCTGGTTGAACTCGCCTCGGCCATCATCGACCCCTACTACGAAAAGATGAAGCAGGATGCCAAGAGAACAAATCCCGTATCCTGGCATGGGGCCTGGATGCAGCAACTGGATGAACCTCACCTCAGGTTTGCGGCCAAGAGCGTGTACACATGCTATGAGATGCATAGGCGGATCGTTGACATGAGGAAGTGCCTCGTTCCCAAAATCGACGAGGCCGGATTGAGCCACAAGCAGAGTAGTAGCGACAAGCGTCAGAAGAAGCAGATGATGATCAGATGATCATTTATCCTAGTTAATTATGCATGTAATATATAGTTTACTTTGGTGTGTGGAAATGTCATGTGTGTAGTAGCCACCTATGTAATTATGAATGTAATAGTTTACTTTGGTGTGTGCAATTAAATGTCATGTCTCATGTGTGTAGTAGACACCCATGTAATTCGATGTTTAATTTGGTTATGCAGCCATGTCCTTATAAGTGTGTGTATATATATATGTTGTTCTGTATGCAATCCCATCGCACAACACACACGTCTTATTAGCAGCAATCGTCTGTGTTATTATCGGTCTTCACACACATTTCTGATTACAGACCTGTTTGCCGCGTATCACACACATCTTGTTAAATTAAACCATTTCTGTTCTCTTGGCTCAATGCAAACAGTTCATCCGAGTGAACCGTATGCCTTATATCACATACACCTTGATCTGGCTGACCGTTTCTTTTGTGTTGCCTAATCACAAATAGTTCATCCGAGTGAACTGTATGCCGTATATCGCACACACCTTCATCTGACTGCCCGTTTCTATTGTTCCGCCTCATCACAAACAGTTTATCCGAGTGAACTGTATGTTGTATATCACACACGCCTCCATCTGGCTGCCCGTTTCTTTTGTTCTGCCTCATCACAAACAGTTCATTGAACTGAACCGTATGCCCCACAACGCATAGGCAACTAAAATCTGAACCGTGTTTGATGTATCCACCATCGCAAATGTTTTGCATCTTTTTTGATGGTTTTTTTACATCACCTTTGCGATTAATGCATCACACATAGTTTCGTTGAAGGGTCTCTGATTGTAGTGTAGCGTTAGCAGCATCCTGCAGTAGTGTATATGAGTCTTTGCTTGTTTTGCTTTTTGTTTTGTGTCAAGTATCCTTGCTGAACACACCTATTTGAGAGAGCCAAAATTATGCTATGATTTGTTAGAATTGCTCTTTATGCTTCACTTAAATATTTTTTGATCTATGGAATTGCTCTAGTGCTTCACTTATATCTTTTTGAGCACGGTCTGCTTTAATATTTTGAATAAATGCTCTCATGCTTCACTTAGATCTATTTGAGAGTTAGTAATTTTTGAAGAAATTCTCTCATGCTTCACTTATATTATTTTGAGAGATGAAAATCTTTATGCTCATGTTCTTCACTTAAATTTATTTGAGCTTATCAAAAAGCAATTGCAACATATGAAACTAGTCCCAAAATGATAGATATTCAAGAGGGATATAATAAAAACTTTCATGAAGATTATTGGACAAAATAAACTTGATTCTTTGTAATAGTTTTGCGATATGATGATAGTGATATGTGAGTCATGTTGTGAGTAATTATGCTTTAGTAAGAATATTGGTGTTAAGGCTTGTGATTTCCTATGCAAGCACGGAAGTCAATAGTTATGCAATGAAATTACATCCTACTTGTGGTGCATTATTCAGTGTTAGTTATGCTCAATGCTTGCATATGTGATTTTTCGTTTCTTGGTTGGATGCTTCTCAATCTTTTTGCTAGCCTTCACTTGTACTAAGTAGAAATACTACTTGTGCATCCAAAATCCTTACAACCAGTTTTGCCATATGAGTCCACCATACCTACCTATATGCAGTATTTCCGTGCCGTTCTAAGCAAATTTGTTTGTGCCATCTCTAATTTTCAAAATAAATTTCCTTTTTGTGTGCTCGTACCTCTCATGAAGCGGCAGGGGGTGGCCAATATTTTCCATGCTAGATGTGTTATTCTCAAGATGAGTGTTTATTCACTTGTCATTGCACGAGAGTACGACAAAGGTATTAGGGATACCCAGTCCCGAAATCAAAAATGAATTTACTTTATGTTGTCAAATAACAAATTCCTTGGAAAGTGTTGGTATGGAGGGCACCCGTGAATACGACTAGCCATGGATTGTGAAAGAATGGTGGAAAAAGGAATAAACTTTATTTTCTGTTTGGGAACCGCCTATGATATATCTAGCATGGGAAGTGTTGGGAATTCCTCGGTCGTTTTCGTTGACGGGAAAAGTATGCCACCCAAAAGTTATTTATCTCTCTTTTTTGCTTTGAGCTCTGGCACCTCTACAAATCCCTCCTTCCCTCTGCGAAGGGCCTTTCTATTTACTTTATGCAATTTTTATTTTTATTGAGTCTCCATCTTCTCTTATAAAGCACCAACTAAGGGGCACTATGATCGTACTTGATCATTGGATGTAGCTAATATGTGAGTGTGTTTCATGAATGGATCAATGATTGAGCATGATGGGCTAGGGATAACTTGCTTTAGTGTTGATATTTTGAATGACATGGTTGCTTGTTGATATGCTTGAGTATTGAAATCTTCATGTCAAAACTAGACTATTGCTTTGAACCATATAAAAGTCCATATGTCCATGCTACGAAAGAAAAGAATGTGATGAACATGATATAGGCAACATTCCACATCAAAAATTTTGTTTTTATCATTTACCTACTCGAGGACGAGCAGGAATTAAGCTTGGGGATGCTGATACGTCTCCAACGTATCTATAATTTTTGATTGTTCCATGTTGTTATATTATCATTCTTGGATGTTTTACAATCATTTTATAGCAACTTTATATCATTTTTTGGGACTAACCTATTGACATAGTGCCCAGTGCCAGTTGCTGTTTTTTGCTTGTTTTTTACTTCGCAGAATAACAGTACCAAACGGAGTCCAAACGCAGCGAAACTTTTTGGAGAATTTTTCTGGACCAGAAGACACCTGTTGGGCCAAAGAAGTACCAGAGGGGGCTCCGAGGGGAGCACAACCCACCTGGGCGCGCCTGGGGCCCAGGCGTGCCCTGGTGGGTTGTGCCCACTTCGGCCGCCTCCTGCACCACCTCTTTGCTCTATAAATACCCTGAAAATCCAAAAACCCTAGGGGAGTCGATGAAACACAATTCCAGCCGCCGCAAGTTCCAGAAACACCAGATCCAATCTAGACACCATCACGGAGGGGTTCATCATCCTCATTGGTGCCTCTCTAATGATGCGTGAGTAGTTCATTGTAGACCTACGGGTCCGTAGTTAGTAGCTAGATGGCTTCCTCTCTCTCTTTTGATTCTCAATACAATGGTCTCTTGGAGATCTCTTTGATGTAACTCTTTTTGCAGTGTGTTTGTTGGGATCCGATGAACTTTGAGTTTATGATCAGATCTTTTTATCCATGAAAGTTATTTGAGTTTCTTTGATCTCTTATATGCATGATTACTTATAGCCTCGTATTTCTTCTTCGAATCTTTGGTTTAGTTAGGCCGACTAGATCGATTTTTCTTGCCATGGGAAGAGGTGCTTTGTGATGGGTTCGATCATGCGGTGTTCTTTCCCAGTGACAGAAGGGGCAGCAAGACACGTATTGATCGTTGCTATTAAGGATAACAAGGTGGAGTCTATTCCTACATGAATAGATCTTGTCTACATCATGTCATCGTTCTTATTGCATTACTCCGTTTCTCCATGAACTTAATACACTAGATGCATGCTGGATAGCGGTCGATGTGTGGAGTAATAGTAGTGGATGCAGGCAGGAGTCGGTCTACTAATCTTGGACATGATGCCTATATAATGATCATTGCCTGGATATCGTCATAATTATTTGAGGTTCTATCAATTGCCCAACAGTAATTTGTTTACCCACTGTATGCTATTTTCTCGAGAGAAGCCACTAGTGAAATCTACGGCCCCCGGGTCTATTTTCTCATCATATATCTTCAGATCTATATTGCTATTTTCCTTTTTATTTATTTGCATCTTTTATTTTTAGATCTATATTATCAAAAACCCAAAAATACCTTGCTGAATTTTATTTGCTTTTATTTTATTTGCATCAACCAATCTATCACTTTACCAATCTTTTACCCGAGAGGGATTGACAACCCCTCTTTTGCATTGGGTTGCAAGTATTTGTTCTTTGTGTGCAGGTACCATTTACATAGTGTTGCTTGGTTCTCCTACTGGTTCGATAACCTTGGTTTCATAACTGAGGGAAATACCTACCTTCGCTGTACTGCATCATCCCTTCCTCCTTGCGGAAAATACTAACGCAGATACAATACAAGAAAGTATCATCATACACCTCTAACATCATTCGAGATTCAAAATAACAAGTCACTCAAGTGAGCAATCATATCAGAAATATATTTCAATTGTTTCATAACACTGGCATTGAAGTGATCTTGTTTTCTGATGTAGTTATCAAATTCATAAAGGCATTGACTAGAATGTTTATTGTAAGGGATGTCACTTTCATCAAATTTCATTAAAGAGTTTACCTCTACCACCTGTGGTGGTGGTGTATCAAGTCCATGTATTTCTTCATTAGGTGGTAAATTCTTAACATCCTCTGCTTTAATACCTTTTTCCTTCATACTTTTCTTTGCCTCTTACATATCTTCAGGACTGAGATATAAGATACCCCTCTTCTTCAGAGTGGGTTTAGGTGGTAGTTCAGGAAGAGTCCAATCATCATAATTTTTCAATATATTATTCAATAATTCCTCAGCTTGTTCAAAAGTTCATTCCCTGAAAACACAACCATCACAACTATCTAGGAAGTCCCTAGAAGCATCGATTAGTCCATTATAGAAGATATCAAGTATTTCATTTTTCTTAAGTGGATGACCAGGAAAAGCGTTAAGCAATTGGAGAAGCCTCCCCCAAGCTTGTGGGAGACTCTCTTCTTCAATTTGCACAAAGTTAAATATTTCCTGTAAGGCAGCTTGTTTCTTATGAGAAGGAAAATATTTTTCAGAGAAATAGTAAATCATATCCTGGGGACTACGCACAAAACCAGGAGCAAGAGTATTGTACCATATCTTATCATCACCCATTAATGAGAACAGAAATAATTTGAGAATATAATAGTAGCGAATTTTCTCATCATGAGCAAAAGGGTGGCTATATCATTTAACTCAGTAAGATGTGCCACAATAGTTTCAGTTTCATAACCATGGAAAGGATCAGATTTAACCAGAGTAATTAACTCTGGGTCGACAGAGAATTCATAATCCTTATCAGTATCAAAGATAGGTGAAGTAGCAAACCGAGGATCACATTTAATTCTAGCATTCAAGGATTTTTCTTTTAGTTTGCATAATAATTTCTTAAGATCATGTCTATCATTTCAAGCAAGAAAGTCTCTAGATGTCTCCTCATCCATAACATAACCTTTTGGTATCTTAGGCAATTCATATCTAGGAGAGCTAGGTCTATCAGGAGTTTCAAGATTTTCAGTTTCAAGTACTTCATCAGTTTCAGTGATTTCATTTTCTTTAGTTCTAGCAATTTGTTCATCAAGAAATTCACCTAATGGCACATTATCATCAAGCAAGGTACTAGCATCATCATGAGTAGCATTCATAGCAGAAGTAGCATCATCAATAACTTGCGACATATCAGGATTAATAGCATGTGGTGGTGTTGCAAGTCTACTCAAAACAGAAGGTGAATCAAGTGTAGAGTGTGATGGCAGTTCCTTACCTCCCCTAGTCTTAGAGGGAACGATCTTGGTTTTAGTATCCTTCATAGTGATAAATTGATAATAATCCCAAGCGACTCAACAAATATAGCTATGCTCCCCAGCAACGGCGCCAGAAAAAGGTCTTGATAACCCACAAGTATAGGGGATAAACAGTTTTCGAGGGTAGAGTATTCAACCCAAATTTATAGATTCGACACAAGGGAAGCCAAAGAATATTTGAAGGTATTAGTAGTTGAGTTGTCAATTCAACCACACCTGGAGATTAATTATCTGCAACAAAGTGATCAGTAGCACAGTAATATGATAGTTTTGATAGTAGTGGTAACAATAGTAGTAACGGTAACAGTGATAACAATGATTTTGTAGCAAGTATAACAGTAGCAGCAGTAGTAGTAAATTAGCAGAAACAATAAGTGGAAAACTCGTAAAGCATTGGATCGGTGAATTCATTGCATGATATTCATCATATAACAGTCATAACCTAGGGCGATATAGAACTAGCTCCAGTTCATAAATATAATGTAGGCATGTATTCCATAAATAGTCATACGTGCTTATGGAAAGAACTTGCATGACATCTTTTGTCCTACCCTCCCATGGCAGCGGGGTCCATAAGGAAACTAAGGGATATTAAGGCCTCCTTTTAATAGAGAACCAGAACAAAGCATTAACACATAGTGAATACATGAACTCTTCAAACTACGGTCATCACCGGAAAGTATCCCGATTACTGTCACCCCAGGGTTTACGGATCATAACACGTAGCAGGTGCATATAACTTGCAAGATCGGATCTAGAACATAGATATAATGGTGAAAACATAAACGGTTCAGATCTGAATCATGGCACTCGGGCCCTAGTGACAATCATTAAGCATGGCAAAGTCATAGCAACATCAATCTCAGAACATAGTGGATACTAGGGATCAAGCCCTAACAAAACTAACACGATTACATGATGAATCTCATCCAACTCCACAGCGACCAGCGAGCCTACGAAGTAATTACTCACTCCCGGTGGGGAGCATCATGGAATTGGTGATGAAGGAGGGTTGGTGATGACGAAGATCGAAGATGCCCCTCTCCGGAGCCCTGAACGGACTCCAGATCTGGCCTCCCAATGAAGAACAGGAGGTGGCGGCGGCTCCGTCTCGTGAAACACGATAATTCTTCCTCCCTCATTTTTCTCTCCGAAAATAGGATTTTATAGCGTCGGAGTTAGGGTCTGCGGGGCCACCAGGTGGCACAACCCACCTGGGCGCACCAGGAGGGGGGGCGCCCTGGTGGGTTGTGCTCAACCAGGGGCCCCCTCCGGTGGTTCTTGGCTCTAGTAATTTTATTTTATTGCAAAATAATTCTCCAAAAAGTTTCGTTCCATTCCAAGAACTTTTATTTCTGCACAAAAACAACACCATGGTAGTTCTGCTGAAAACAGCGTCAGTCCCAGTTAGTTTCATTCAAATCATGCAAATTAGAGTCCAAAACAAGAGCAAAAGCATTAGGAAAAGTAGATACAACAGAGACGTATTAGGGGCTGAGGTCGTCGGCTGCCCCAGCTTTTCCCCCTCCGCAGGAGAGGGGTTCTTCTCCATTGGGTCCTTGGAGGCTGAGGCCTCCACCTCAGCTATGGAGGCATCAGCACCGCCCCCCGTGGTAGGTTCGGGCGGGGCCTGCTGAGAAGTCACCTCCCTAGCCCATCATGGTAGCGAGGGAAGGATGATGCTCCTCCGAGGTGCTGGGAGGAGGGAGCCCACTCGACGATGTCTTGTAGCTGATGTTGGAGCGTTGCGGGCTGCAAAAAGATAAATGATTATTTGAAGATTGCAAAGGAAAGGCTCTTGAGTGTTTACTGCTTGTGTGGGTAGAAGGTGTACCTCCTCGGTGGTGGCCTCGATCGCCGTGTCTCGACGAGGTCGTCCTCTGTTTCAGAGGAGTCGACCTTGGCTTCGGCGGGGGCCTTGCGGGGTGCAGCATCGACGGCTTTCACAAGGCGTCGACGTGTTCGAACAGTGTGTGCCCTCGCAATGTCCTCAGATGCCGCCCTTTTTCTCTTTGGGGAGTAGGAACCTTCCTCCCCTTCTTCATCCTTTCTCTCCTCTTCGTCCAAGGAGAGAACTCGGATGTTTTCGGTCCTGGCATCCGCCGGATCTCGTATCCGGGGACCCTCCCTCTTCTTCTCCAGCTCTTTATCCTTGGTCGGGGCCTTTGAAGGCACCACGACCAAGAGGGCCTACAGCTCGGGGGTCCGCTGATCCTCAGCCAGCGGCGCCGAGCACGTAATGAGCGCCGCCTTAGCCGCCCATTTCTGAGAGCAGGGAGGGGAGATTCAGACAAATATGAAATATAAAACCATTGCTGAACATATGAGGTGATGCATACCTCGGAGGGTCTACGCCCGGCGTTATAGCCGCAGTCTGGCCCGTCAGCAGGGAATTTGTTTTGAGACGGCTTGAAGAGAGCCGTCCACATCCCATCTATGTTGGTCCGGAAGAAGTTCTATAGAGTCGGCGTGTCCTCAGGCTTGTAAAGCCACATAGGACTAGCCCGGAGTTGGAGCAGAAGGATGTACAAGTGAAGCATCACATCTACCACATCCACCAGCTTGTACCTCTTCTTGGGGGCCTGATACGCCTCCAACGTATCTATAATTTTTGATTGTTCCATGCTGTTATATTATCATTCTTGGATGTTTTGCAATCATTTTATAGCAACTTTATATCATTTTTTGGGACTAACCTATTGACATAGTGCCCAGTGCCAGTTGCTGTTTTTTGCTTGTTTTTTACTTCGCAGATTATCAGTACCAAATGGAGTCCAAACGCAGTGAAACTTTTTGAAGAATTTTTATGGACCAGAAGGAACAACTTGGGCCAAAGAAGTACTAGAGGGGTGCCCCGAAGGGGGCACAACCCACCTAGGCGCGCTTGGGGGCCCAGGCGCGCCCTGGTGGCTTGTGCCTACCTCGGTGGCCTCCCGCACCTCCTCTTTGCTCTATAAATACCCCAAAAATCCAGAAACACCAGGGGAGTCGACGAAAAACAATTCCAGCCGCCGCAAGTTCCAGAACCACCAGATCCAATCTAGACACCATCATGATACGTCTCCAACGTATCTATAATTTTTGATTGTTCCATGCTGTTATATTATCATTCTTGGATGTTTTACAATCATTTTATAGCAACTTTATATCATTTTTTGGGACTAACCTATTGACATAGTGCCCAGTGCCAGTTGCTGTTTTTTGCTTGTTTTTTACTTCGTAGAGTATCAGGACCAAACGGAGTCCAAACGCAGCGAAACTTTTTGGAGAATTTTTTTGGACCATAAGACACCTGTTGGGCCAAAGAAGTACTAGAGGGGGTCCCCGAGGGGAGCACAACCCACCTGGGCGCGCCTGGGGTGGGTTAAAGTTTTAATCCTATGCCTTTTCTTGGAAATTCCTCCAATAATTATGGAAATTCCTAGGGTAATTCTTCTTACAATAATAATAGGAACCCCTCTGATCTTGAGAACAATATTAAAGAATTTATCAATACTCAAAAGGTTTTCAATGCTACGGTAGAAGAAAAGTTGAATAAGATTGATTATATGTCTAGAAGCATTGATAGAATTTCTCATGATGTAGAAAATCTCAAGTTGAATTTTTTTGTACCCAAGGTTGATGAATCTATTAAAGCTTTATATGTTTCTATGGATGAAAGTAAGAAAAGAACCGCTATGCTTAGAGCTAAAAGAGAATTCTTGGAAAGAGCGTTTTCTAGTGATTCCTTTCATAAAAATGATGAAGATCTTAAAGTAATTGGGATCCGATGAACTTTGAGTTTATGATAAGATCTTTTTATCCATGAAAGTTATTTGAGTTTCTTTGATCTCTTAAATGCATGATTACTTATAGCCTCGTATTTCTTCTTCGAATCTTTGGTTTAGTTAGGCCGACTAGATCATTTTTCTTCCCATGGGAAGAGGTGCTTTGTGATGGGTTCGATCATGCGGTGTTCTTTCCCAGTGACAGAAGGGGCAGCAAGACACGCATATATCATTGCTATTAAGGATAACAAGATGGGGGCTATTCCTACATGAATAGATCTCGTCTACATCATGTCATCGTTCTTAATGCATTACTCCATTTTTCCATGAACTTAATACACTAGATGCATGCTGGATAGCGGTCGATGTGTGAAGTAATAGTAGTAGATGCAGGCAGGAGTTGGTCTAGTAATCTTGGACGTGATGCCTATATAATGATCATTGCCTGGATATCGTCATAATTATTTGAGGTTCTATCAGTTGCCCAACAGTAATTTGTTTACCCACCGTATGCTATATTCTTGAGAGAAGCCACTAGTGAAATCTATGGCCACCAGGTCTGCTTTCTCATCATATATTTTCAGATCTGCATTGCCATGTGCTTTTTCCTTCATTTGCATCTTTTATTTTCAGATCTATATTATCAAAAACCAAAAAATACCTTGCTGCACTTTTTTGTTACTTATTTTATTTTGCGCTTTATCAAGATCTATTTATCCAATCTATCACAATTTTTATCCCGTCAACTTGACAATCTCTAGCGTTGTTACCCGTAGAGGGATTGACAACCCCTCATAAGCGTCGGGTTGCAAGTATTTGTTCTTTGTGTGCAGGTACCGTTTTCATAGTGTTGGTTGGTTCTCCTACTGGTTCGATAACCTTGGTTTCATAACTGAGGGAAATACCTACCGTAGCTGTATTGCATCATCCCTTCCTCTTTGGGGAAATACCGATGGGGATACAAGCAATCAGGGCCCGAAGCCTCTCTTGGAGAGCTTCGACCTCGTCTGGGTTGCCTCATTCCAGGCCTTGCTTCTGCCAGGACAACAACTTCCTCGGAGGTGTACCGGTGAAGGCGGGAGCCACGACCTGACCCGGAGCAAGTGGCTTGGTGATGTAGAACCACTCGCGCTGCCAGATCTTCATGGTCTCGATGAAGGTCCCCTTTAGCCAGACCAGCTTCTGGAGCTTGCTAATCATGGCACTGCCGCACTCGGCAAACTCTGCACTGCCGCTCTATGGCTTGACGCAGAACGTCTTCAGCCATAGGCCGAAGTGCGGCTCCACGCGTAGGAATGCCTCACACACTATGATGAACACGCATAATGGAGTTTGGGCAAGATTGTGGAAATCTAGCCCGTAGAAGAACAGGATCCCCCGCACAAAGGGGTTCAGGGGGAACCCCAGACCTCGGACGAGGTGGGGGTAAAAATGATCCACTCCCTAGGTTTGGGAGAAGGGACGCGTTGGCCGAGCTCCGGTGGCCTGTAGGCGGCGTCGGCGGGAATGTACCCCACCGCGCGGAGCTCGGCGATGGTGGCGTCGGTGACCTTGGAGGCCACCCACCTCCCCTTTAGATCCGCCTCAGCCATTGAAGCAGGAGGTAGAGATTTGGAGAAGGCCTAGGGCTTGGAAAGGGGATTAGAGGTGTGTGAGCGTGGAGGGTTTGAGCTCTGGAGTGAGAGGAGAGCGTGGAAGAATGGATTCGTCCCTTCCTGCTCTTTATAAGTCAGAAAAAGGCGAAGCATCCCCACCGATTGCGCTATAAAAATTGCCACGTTTTGGTCATTCATGATGTTATGGCCACTTGGGGTGAAACAACTGATTGATGATATCCCCTAAAATGCAGGGCATGATCCACATTTTGACATGACATGCCAATAAGAGGTTTGCCTCGAACCGCGATTCAAATAAGTAATGATTGACGTATGCAACATCAGAAGTGGTGACGCTTCGGTAAAGGCTGTCAGTAATTGACCGCCGAGCTCACCTGCCCTGCTAGTCTTCGAGACTAAGGAAGCCTAATAGTTTGGATGAGTGAAGGTGCATTTTAGGTGACACATGGTTGGATTCGTTTGGTCCTCCATCAAGAAGGGAGATAATAACTGATTAAAGGGCTCTTGAGCTTCATGCAGTGCCCAACCGAGGACGTGGAACTTGCCTGCCAAGCCGAAGATCACCTAGCCGAAGACATTATCCAATGAAGGTTGTCAACCTCGGCTTCAAAGACAAGTTTGGGGGCTACTGAGGGTGTCCTAGACTAGGGGATCCTAGCCTGGCCGGACTAATGTATGGGCCAGACTACCAGCCCATCAAGGAGGGAGGACTCCGGAGGCCTTCAATATGTGGTGACCGAAGACTTGGCGTGTACTTCAAGCATATATAGTTAGATTCGGCATGTAAATCCTTAGATGGCAACCGACCATGTGTAACCCTAGATACCCCTGGTGCCTATATAAACCAGAGGGTTTAGCCCGTAGAGCACACATTCATACATAAATCATCATACCCCTAGGATTTAGACCACAACTCACGATCTCGAGGTAGATATACTATGTACTTCGATACATCTATATGTAACCTAGAGCAGGACGCAGGGTTTACCTCCATAGAGAGGGCCCAAACCTGGGTAAAGGCTATGTGTTCTTCCTCTTTTTACCCATAGATCTGATCTAACAGCTCGGGCCCCCCTACCCGAGGTTTGCCGATTTTGACACCGACAAATGGCATAATCAACCAGCGAGCAATAATAACATATTGTTGACCCACAATTATAGGGATCAATCGTAGTCCTTTCGATAAGTAAGAGTGTCGAACACAACAAGGAGCAGAAGGAAATGACAAGCGGTTTTTAGCAAGGTGTTTTCTGCAATCACTGAAATTGTCGGTAATAGGTAGTTTGATAGCAAGATAATTTGTAACGAGCAAGTAACAGTAATAGTAACAAAGTACAACAAGGTAGCCCAATCCTTTTTGTAGCAAAGGACAGGCTGGAACGGTCTCTTATAATAAGCAAAGCGTTCTTGAGGACACACGGGAATTTCATCTAGTCACTTTCATCATGTCAGTTTGATTTACGTTCGCTACTTTGATAATTTGATATGTGGGTGGACCGGTGCTTGGGTGCTGTTATTACTTGAACAAGCCTCCCACTTATGATTAACCCCTCTCGGAAGCATCCGCAACTACGAAAGAAGAATTAAGAAAACATCTAACCATAGCATTAAACATATGGATCCAAATCAGCCCCCTACGGAATAGCGCATAAACTAGGTTTAAGCTTCTGTCACTCTAGCAACCCATCATCTAATAACTACTCAACAATGCATTCCCGTAGTCCCAAAGATGATGAAGTGTCATGTAGTCAACGTTCACATAACACCAGTAAGGGAATCACAACATACATACCATCAAAATATTGAACGAATATCAAATTCACATGATTACTTATGACAAAACTTCTCCCATGTCCTCAAGAACAAAAGTAACTACTCACAAATAATATTCATGCTCAAGATCAGAGGGATATTAAATAACATAATGGATATGAACATATAATCTTCCACCAAATAAACCATTTAGTATCAACTACGAGATTTAATCAACACTACTAGTCACCCACAGGTACCAATCTGAGGTTTTGATACAAAGATTGAACACAAGAGATGAACTAGGGTTTGAGATGAGATGGTGCTGTTGAAGATGTTGATGAAGATTGGCCTCCCCAAGATGAGAGGGTTGTTGGTGATGACGATGGCTTTGATATCACCCTCCTGGAGGGAAGTTCCCCCGGCGGAATCGCTCCACCGAAGGGTAAAAGTGCTCTTGCCCAAGTTTCGCCTGGAGACGGCGGCGCTCTGTCCCGAAAGTCTTCTCCTTATTTTTTCTAGGGCAAACGACCTTATATACCAGAAGATGGGCACCAGACGATGGCCAGGTGGCCCACTACCCAGCAGGGCACGCCAGGTGGGGAGGCGCGCCCTGGTGCCTAGTGGGCACCTGGGTGGCCTCCCCTGGTATATCTTTTCTCCAATATTTTTTATATATTCCAAAATAAATCTCCGTAAAATTTTAGCTTATTTGGAGATGTGCAGAATAGGTATCTCTGACATAGCTTTTTCAGGTCCAGAATTCCAGCTGCCGGCATTCTCCCTCTTTGTGTACACCTGGCATATTATGAGAGAAAAGGCATTAGAATTACTCAACAAGGTGTTATATTGAATAAAAACATTATAAATAATAGTTGGAAAACATGATGCAAAATGGACGTATCAACTGCCCCAAGCTTAGACCTCGCTTGTCCTCAAGCGAAAAGCCGATATCGAGAATCATGTCCACATGTTTAGAGAGAGAGGTGTCGATAAAAATAAAATACGGACATAGTAGCATCATGATCATTATTATAACAACAATAAACTTTATTATAAAACTTCTTATGAGAAAGTAACAAGTCATCACAACATCGAAGTATAAAGCATAAGCTTTCTTGAAAACTAACAAACTGTGTTCTCAATCAACAATGCAATTGCAATTCATCATATTTTCAGGAAGGGTCTCATGTCGGAGCTTTTTAGCAAGTCCACATACTCAACCATCATTTAGTCTTCTATGATTGCTAATGCTCACAACATATATATGGAGCAAAAAGTTTTAGCCGGACACATAGAAAGGTAGGGGCTTATAGTTTCGCCTCCCAACTTATTCACCTCAAGGGTGATGTCAACAATAATAATTCATGATCACTCATATCCAACTGGGTATATGTTCCTAGATCTTTCCCCACCACATGATGCTTGCGAAAGAGAAAAATAAAAGGAATAGAGGAGAATATTATTGACTCTTGCATAAAAAGGTAAATACATAAAAGTAAAAGATAGGCCCTTCACAGAGGGAAGCAGAGGTTGTCATGCGCTTTTTGGTTTTGGATGCACAATATCTTAATGCAAAAGAACGTCATGTTATATTGCCCTTTATGATAGCAACCTTTATTATGTAGTCCGTCGCTTCTATTACTTTGCCATCACAAGTTCGTACAACGCTTATTTTCCTTTACAATAAAAGATCAAACATATTTAGAGGCAATTTTTATTGCCTTATGCACCGATGACAACTTACTTGAAGGATCTTATTCAATCCATAGGTAGGTATAGTGGACTCTCAAAATATGAAAGTGGGTTTAAGGTTTTTGGATGCACAAGTAGTATCTCTAATTGGTGCGGATTTTTGGCTAGCAAATATATTGGGCAAACAACACATTTTAGAGGATCTATGACAATATAACTTCTATGTGAATATGAACAATCATAAATCATTACATTGTCTTCCTTGTCCAACTTCAACAATTTAACATAAAATACTTAATGGGTGTTCACAATCATAAAAGATGTCCAAGATAGTATATTTGCATGTGAATCTTCTCTTCCCTTATTAATTCTTTCATGAATTGCATCATTGACCAATGCTATGTTTGTCAACCTTTAATAAAATTTACCACTTATACTTTTCCTTATGTGATGTCATTACTTTCCATAAGATTAGCATATGATATTTTTCATTATTTTCTTTATTTTGATTGAAACATAAAAGTAAAGAAACAAACACTCAAACTAAACTTTATTATATAACTCTCACTCGATTACATAGATAAATAGATCACGAAACTAGCACCCAGAAATAGATCATACTAAACTTTTATTCAACTAAATCATGAAAAAACTAAGGATCAAACTAAAAACTGGTGAAGATAATAGAAGTGATGGTGATATGATACCGAGGCATCTCCCCCAAGCTTGGCGAACGACAAGGGGAGTGCCCATACCGGTGTACTCAAGTCTCCTTCTTTGATGATGGTGATGGTGGTGATGAAGTGGTAGGCTTATCTTCCGGCTTCCATGGCATATGTTCTCCATCATAAGAGGATGCGCGAGTCTCCTGAGTCCTGAAACTTGCAGCTAAACTCATAACTTTGAACCTTGCCTCATACTCAAAATTTTGATTTTGGAGATCATAAATTTGGCTTTGAAGACAATTGATTTGTTCATTGAAGTGGAAGACGATGTCCTTCATAGACTGGCCATCCACCTTGTGATCACGGGTGAATTCCGCGATCATGGAGTGGTTGGCACTAAGTCCACGCTCCACCATCCCTTGGCACTTGAAGATCTCCTGCTCCACCGCCTCGAGCCTGGCCTCCACTCTTCCCATCTTCTTGGGCCCTTGAACATCCCGGATGTGGAGCACCCCCTCACGCATCTCAATGGCTTGAGGGTGCATCATCACCTCCGGTACGTAGGGGTTGATGACCTTCTCGTAGAACTTGTCCTTGGAAGAGCTTGGTTAAGCCATGGCGACCTAGATCTGACAAATAAAAAGCACGAAACAAGAATAGAGGATATTTCTGCGATGCGGTGGTCAAATCGTCCGGGGGTATATATGAAGAATTTTTATCTTGGGAAACAAGTATACCATAAGAAAACGAAGTCGGGAAGGTCCCCGAGGGGCCCACTACCCACCAGGGCGTGCCAGGTGGGGCAGACACGCCCTGGTGCCTAGTGGGCACCTGGGTTGCCTTCCTGGGTGTTTCTTTTTTATTTTTATTTTTTTCTAATATTCCAAAACTGACAAAAAATATTTTTGCGGGATTTTAGGAGTCTGTCTACTTACCGTATCATGTACCTCTTCCTTTTCAGGGTTCTGGAGTGTTCTAGAAGGTCTCTTTTATGTGTTCCTCCGGTGTCATGGTTTGGATAATGTTAGTTTCAACATTAATAGGTGTACCTGAAATATAGTGCTTAATTCTTTGTCCATTGACCACCTTCGGGTTGGTGCCTTCGACATTATTGATCTTAATAGCTCTAGAGTGATAAACTTCTTCAATGACATATGGTCCTTCCCACTTGGAAAGGAGTTTTCCTGCAAAAAATCTAAAACAACAATTGTACAATAGAACATATTCACCCACTTTGAATTCCTGCTTTTGTATTCTTTTGTCATGCCATCTTTTAACTTTTTCTTTGAACAATTTGGCATTTTCATAAGCTTGGGTTCTCCATTCATCTAAAGAGCTAATATCAAAAAGCCTCTTTTCACCGGCAAGTTTGAAGTCATAATTGAATTCTTTAATTACCCAATATGCTTTATGTTCTAACTCAAGATGCAAATGACAAGCTTTTCCATAAACCATTTTATAAGCTGTTCTATAAGCCCAAAGTGCATCATCTAATTTCTTAGACCAATTCTATCGAGACCTATTGACAGTCTTTTGTAGTATTAACTTTATTTCTCTATTGCTAAGTTCAACTTGTCCACTAGATTGAGGGTGATAAGGGGATGCAATTCTATGGTTGACATCATATTTAGCAAGCAATTTTCGGAAAGCACCATGAATAAAATGTGAACCACAATCAGTCATTAAATACCTAGGGACTCCAAACCTTGGGAAAATAACTTCTTTAAGCGTTTTAATGGAGGTATTATGATCAGCACTTCTAGTTGGAATAGCTTCTACCCACTTAGTGACATAATCAACAACAACCAAAATATGTGTAAACCCATTAGAGGATGGAAAAGGTCCCATATAATCAAAGCCCCAAACATCAAATGGTTCAATAACAAGTGAATAGTTCATAGGCATTTCCTGCCGTCTACCAATATTACCTATTCTTTGACATTCATCACAAGAGGAAGCAAACTTACGAGCATCCTTGAAAAGAGCAGGCCAATAAAAAAACCAGACTGTAATACCTTGTGTGCAGTTCTGTCTCCCGCATGATGTCCTCCATAGGCTTCAAAGTGACATTTTCGAAGGATTTGTCCCTGTTCATGCTCAGGTATACAATGTCTAATAATACCATCTACTCCTTCTTTATAAAGATGTGGGTCATCCCAAAAGTAATGTCTTAAATCAAAGAAGAATTTTTTCTTTTGTTGGTATGTGAAACTAGGTGGTATAAATTTAGCAACAATATAATTAGCATAGTCTGCATACCAAGGAGTATTATGAGAAGCATTTATGGCAACTAGTTGTTCATCAGGGAAGCTATCATCAATAGGTAGTGGGTCATCAAGAATATTTTGCAACCTAGACAAGTTATCAGCTACGGGATTCTCAGCTCCCTTCCTATCAGTGATATGCAAGTCAAATTCTTGTAGCAGAAGAACCCACCTAATGAGTCTAGGTTTAGTATCTTTCTTTTCTATAAGGTATTTAATAGCAGCATGATCGGTGTGAACAATCACTTTAGAATCAACAATATAAGATCTGAATTTATCACAAGCAAACACAACTGCAAAAAAAATTCTTTCTTAGTAGTAGCATAATTTCTTTGAGCACTCTCTCGAGTTTTACTAGCATAATGGATAACATTTAATTTATTGTCAACTCTTTGTCCTAGAACAACACCAACAACATAATCACTAGCATCACACATAATCTCAAAAGGTAAGTTCCGATCAGGTGGTTGAACAATAGGTGCAGAAGTTAAGGCTTTCTTATGTTTCCAAGGCTTTGACACAATCATCATCAAAAACAAATTGAACATCTTTTTTGCAAGAGATTAGTAAGAGGCCTGGAAATTTTAGAGAAGTCTTTAATAAACCTTCTATAGAAACCAGCATGACCAAGGAAACTTCGAATACCTTTAATATCTTTAGGACATGGCATTTTCTCAATTGCATCACCCTTGGCTTTATCCACTTCAATACCTCATTCGGAAATTTTGTGCCCCAAGACAATACCTTCATTCACCATAAAGTGGCACTTCTCCCAATTCAAGACAAGATTAGTTTATTCACATCTCTACAAAACTCAATCAAGGTTGCTTAAGCAATCATCAAAAGAAGTTCCGTAAACGAAAAAATCATCCATGAAAACCTCAACAATCTTTTCACAAAAGTCAGAGAATATAGCAGTCATACATCTTTGAAAGGTAGCAGGTGCATTACATGAACCAAAAGGCATATGTCTATAAGCATAAGTTCCAAAAGGATAAGTAAAGGTGGTTTTCTCTTAATCGGGTTGTGATACAGGTATTTGAGAGAAACTAGAATATCCATCAAGAAAGCAAAAGTGTGTGTGCTTAGATAATCTTTCTAACATTTGATCAATGAAAGGCAAATGGTAATGATCTTTTCTAGTGGCTTTATTTAATTTTCTGAAATCAATTACCATTCTATAGCCAGTCACTATTCTTTGTGGGATAAGTTCATTTTTATCATTAGGAACAACAGTAATGCCTCCTTTCTTTGGGACACAATGAACATGGCTTACCCATCTACTATCAGCTATAGGATAAATTATAACTACTTCCAGAAGCTTTAATATTTCAGTACTTACAACTTCCTTCACCTTAGGATTTAATCATCATTGGTGATCAACAACTGGTTTAGCATCTGGTTCCATATTAATCTTGTGCTGACAAAGAGTGGAGCTGATGACCTTAAGACCTCAAGAGTATATCCAATAGCAGCATGGTGCTTCCTCAGTGTTTTTAATAATCTCTTTTCCTCATGCTCTGTAAGGTTAGCACTAATAATAACAGGATATATATTCTTTTCATCAAGATAAGCATATTTCAAAGTATCAGGTAGTTGCTTTAATTCAAACACGGGATCACCTTTAGGTGGAGGAGGACCTCCTATAGTTTCAACATGCAAATTGTGTTTAACGATGGGTTGTTGATCAAAGAACACTCTATCTATTTCATTTCTTTCATGCAAGTGCATATCATTTTCATGGTCTAGTAATTATTGTTCTAACGGATCAGTAGGTGGTATAGCAATGGAAGAAAGACCACCAATAATTAAATCTCTACTAGGAAATTCTTTATCATGAGGTTTCCTATGAAACTTAGAGAAATTTAACTCATGAGATACATCACCAAAATTGACACCGGCGGTTTCTTTGTTGCAATCTATCTTAGCATTAACAGTGTTCAAGAAATGTCTACCAAATATTATGGGACAAAAGTCATCTTATGGAGAACCAAGAACTAGAAAATCAGTAGAGTATTTTATCTTCCCACACAAGACTTCAACATCTCTAACAATCCCAAGTAGTGCAATAGTGTCTCTATTTGCATGTTTAATAGTGACATCAATATCTTCTATCTCAGCAGGTACAATATCATTCATAATTTCTTGATATAGAGTAAAAGGTATAGCACTCACACTAGTACCCAAATCACATAAGCCATGATAACAATGATCTCCTATTTTAACCGAGACAACATGCATGCCAACAATGGGTCTATTCTTATCTTTAGTATCTGGTTTGGCAATCCTAGCAGCTTCACCAATGAAATAAATAACATGCCCACTAATATTATCAACCAAGAGATCTTTAACCATAGCAATACTAAGTTCCAGTTTAATTTGTTCATAAGGTCTGGGTGCTATAATATTACTTTTATTAACCACAATTGACACCTTAGCATGTTCCTTTATCCTAATAGGGAACGGTAGGTTTTCAATATAAGCAGTAGTCACAACTGGATCAACATTGTAAATGATAGTTTCATCTTTAACTATAACATGCTCTTCAATTTTTTCTTTAATAGGGGGATGATATTTAAACCACTTCTCCTTAGGGAGATAAACATGAGTAGCAAATGATTCACAAAAAGAAGCTACTATCTCAGAGTCAAGTCCATCTTTAGTGCTAAACTTTTGAAAAACATCGGTATCCATAAATGATTTAACACAATCGAACTTAAGTGTTATACCTAACTCATTACCTTTGTTGAGTTCCCAATCTTCAGAGTTGCGTTTAATTCTTTCAAGAAGGTCCCACCTAAATTCAGTAGTTTTCTTCATTAAAGAGCTAGTCGAAGAAGAATCGAGCATGGTTTGATTATCATGAGAAGCCGAGCATAAAAATTCTGTAAGATAATTTCCTTCGAGAGCTCATGATCGGGGCATGTATACATCATATATTTAAGCCTCCCCAAGCTTGAGCGATGCTTTCTCCTTCACGAGGCCAAAAATTATATATATAATTCCGATCACGATGAACTAGATGCATAGGATAAAACTTTTGATGAAATTCCAATTTCAACCAATTCCAATCCCAAGCTCCAATATCATCACCTAGCCTATACCATGTCAATGCTTTTCCTCCCAAAGGTAAAGGGAAAACCTTCTTCTTAACTTTATCTCCGGGTAAACCTGCAAGCTTAAATATTCCACAAACTTCATCCACATAGATTAGGTGCATATCAGGATGTAGTGTTCCATCTCCTGCATAAGGATTAGCTAGGAGCTTCTCTATCATACCCGAAGGAATATCATAACCAATATTTTCAGTAGGTGCAGTAAGTTGAGGAGCAACTCTTTGTGCTTCTGGTCGAGGTGAAGATACCCAAAAACAAACCCCTCAGAGGATTGTTTTCCATAGTAACAAGTGACAGTAAATTTTAGCACGTAATATAAATGTTTCTTTACCAAATTCCACTTACCAGAGGTGCTTCACTCCCCGGCAATGGCGCCAGAAAAGAGTCTTGATGACCCACAAGTATAGGGAATCAATAGTAGTCCTTTCGATAAGTAAGAGTGTCGAACCCAACGACGAGCAGAAGGAAATGACAAGCGGCTTTTAGCAAGGTGTTTTCTGCAAGCACTGAAATTGTTGGTAACAGGTAGTTTGATAGCAAGATAATTTGTAACAAGCAAGTAACAGTAACGGTAACAAAAGTGCAACAAGCTAGCCCAATCCTTTTTGTAGCAAAGGACAGGCTGGAACGGTCTCTTATAATAAGAAAAGCGTTCTTGAGGACACACGGGAATTTCATCTAGTCACTTTCATCATGTCCATTTGATTTACGTTCGCTACTTTGATAATTTGATATGTGGGTGGACCAGTGCTTGGGTGCTGTTCTTACTTGAACAATCCTCCTACTTATGATTAACCCCTCTCGCAAGCATCCGCAACTACGAAAGAAGAATTAAGATAACATCTAACCATAGCATTAAACATATGGATCCAAATCAGCCCCTTATGGAATAGCGCATAAACTAGGGTTTAAGCTTCTGCCACTCTAGCAACCCATCATCTAATAACTACTCCAAAATGCATTCACTTAGTCCCAAAGATGGTGAAGTGTCATGTAGTTGACGTTCACATAACACCAGTAAGGGAATCACAACATACATACCATCAAAATATCAAACGAATATCAAATTCACATGATTACTTATGACAAAACTTCTCCCATGTCCTCAAGAACAAAAGTAACTACTCACAAATAATATTCATGCTCAAGATCAGAGGGATATTAAATAACATAATGGATATGAACATATAAACTTCCACCAAATAAACCATCTAGTATCAACTACAAAATTTAATCAACACTACTAGTCACCCACAGGTACCAATCTGAGGTTTTGATACAAAGATTGAACACAAGAGATGAACTAGGGTTTGAGATGAGATGGTGCTATTGAAGATGTTGATGAAGATTGGCCTCCCCAAGATGAGAGGGTTGTTGGTGATGACGATGGCTTCGATTTCCCCCTCCCGGAGGAAGTTCCCCCGGCGGAATATTTTTGTGGATGGCCTCCCCTGGTATTTTATTTCTCCAATATTTTTTATATATTCCAAAATAAATCTCCGTAAAATTTCAACTTATTTGGAGATGTGCAGAATAGGTATCTCTGACGTAGCTTTTTCAGGTCTAGAATTCCAGTTGCAGGCATTCTCCCTCTTTGTGTAAACCTTGCATATTATGAAAGAAAATGCATTAGAATTACTTCACAAGGTGTTATATTGAATAAAAACATTATAAATAACAGTAGGAAAACATGATGCAAAATGGACGTATAACATACCTCAGATGCCAACAATTTGTCAAAATAATCATGATATAATATGATAACATGGTATCTCACTAGCCCTTTCTGAGACTGCAAAATATAAATGCAGAGCACCTCTAAAGTTCAAGCAACGACTAAACATAGTAATTCAGGGTGGAAGAGATCCAGTCATGCTCACATCCAACATTAACTAGACTCAATGCATGTTAAACTAAGAATGACAATTGTGCTCTCAAAATTGGTGCTTTAAATGATAAGGTGATAACTCAGCAATAAAGTAAATAACATGAAAGTAAATAGATAGGCCCTTCGCAGAGGGAAGCATGGATTTGAAGTGGTGCTAGAGCTTAGAGCTTAAAATAGAGATGAATACATTTTGAGTGGTGTGCTTTTCCAATAACCGTCACGACAAAGGATTTCAATATCTTCCATGCTAAACACATTATCGGCGGTTCCCATGCAGAAATAAAAAGTTTACTCTCCCTCGGCCATACAAACAAAAGCCATGGCTAGACGAATCCACGGGTGCCCTCCAAACAATCAACTTTCCAGGGGGAGTTTGTTTTATTAAATTTTTCTTTATTTTTGTTTAGTAGGATTGGGCATCCCAGTTATCAGCCTCTCTTGTGCAATGATAAGTGAATAAACACCCATCATAAGAATAACCCGCTTAGCATGGAAGATATTGACCATCCCGTCGCTCCATGAGCGGTACGGGCACACAAAAGAAATCATTATTTGAATGATTAGAGATGGCACATGCAAATTTACTTGGAACAACATGGTAATATCATATATAGGTAGATATGGTGGACTCTTTTGGAACAACTTTGGGTTTCAAGATTTTGGATGCACAGGCAATATCTCCGCTTAGTATAGGTGAATGCTAGCAAATAGATTGAGAAGCGACCAACTAGAGAGCGACAACGGTCATAATCTTGCATTGCAAATAATTAACATTGAATACTAGCATGAGTAGGATATAAACACACTGAACACAAATATCATGAAGGCTGCATTGGTTATGAATCAACTACATGTGTGAACATGTGCCAAGTCAAGCCACTTGAATAATTCAGAGAAGGATACCATACTATCATACTACATCACAACCATTTTAATGCATGTTGATACTCAAGACAAATCATTATCCACTCCTAGCCACTTAAGCATGGCATGAGCAACTATAATCTCTAATCGTCATCACAAACATGTTTACTCATAATATGTTGAATAAAGGATACCGAGTTAAACATATTTATAAAAAAAAACAAGAAGAGTTCATACCAACTTTTCTTTGCCACGATCACTTCATCCAATCATCGTCATTATTGCCTTTCACTTGCATAACCGAATGATGTGAAAATAATAATAGTGCAAGAGTGTAGTGGACTAAGCTAAAATCTGCAAACATTTTATTCAAAGGAGAAAACAAGGAAATATTGGCCCTTCATTTGATCGACAACAAGGTATATAAGAGCCACTTGAAAATATTTGGAGTTTTTAGTTTTTCTAAAGGAAGCAAACTAAAGAAGAAAATGAAAAGCGAGAAAAACTATTTACACGGGAGAACTCCCAACAAACAAAAGAAGAAACGTGAAATCTTTTTGGGTTTTCTTTTACTACTACGATCGGACTAACTAAAAAGAAAAACCGAAAAGAAGTGAGAAATATTTTTTGGATTTCTAAAGTTTTTCAAATACATAGAAGAAAAGCAAAATAAATCTAAGCATGAATATACAATGAAAATGATGAACACCGATAATTGGAATGTGTGATACATGAATGTAATGTCGGTGAGAATATGTACTCCCCCAAGCTTAGGCTTTTGGCCTAACTTGGTCTAGTGCCACTTGAAGAATCCATCAGGTCCAGTAGGAAATTAGCTGGGCTGCGTCACTCGAGCTTCCCAAGGTTGGACCTCGTTCTCCGCCATGGCTAGCTTGTTCTTGTAAGCAATGATATCATTGGGCAAGGTGGCGTGCCTGGTATGAGAATCAAACAAAGAAGGTGCAGGCAACGAAATAATCTCACAAGTATCCTAATTAAATAGCAAGTTGTAAAGAATGTGGTGAGGGGGCTCAGGGTTATCAATAAAGTGGTGATCTATCATGGACTGATGCTCTAAGTAAATCTTAGGTAACACATAATCATCATGGTGTATATTAATAAAGCATCTCGCAAGGCGAGTGGCATAAATACCGCCATGAATTTTGCCTCTAGTTCTATTAGTGTGCAAGCTGCGTGCAATGATGGCTCCCAGACTATAAGTATTATCACCATAAAGTGCACAACGTAAAATTGTGAGGTCAAGGGCACTGAGCGTACCACCTTTCCTCCCTGGCAGTCAAACATTTTCCTATGAATAAACCAAGGTAGTGCACGACAGGAAAATGCCAGCTGGTAAGTCGGGCTCTAGACATGCCCTAGATTCTCCCACAGTTAAAGTAAGGAGGAAATCCTCAAATTCCTCTAGTCAGGGCTCCCTTAATTCCCCCTCAGAGGTAATCAAGCATATCTCACAAAATTCAGCAAGTGGTATCTCAAAGTGTTGAGCATATAAATCAAAGCGTACCATGGGGATATCAAGTCTATGCATGAAGTCGAAATTTTGCACAAAGGAATTTGTGAGGAGATGGTATTGGTCACACTCATCTGCGAGCAAGTTCGTCAAACCGGCATTTGACACGAAGTGTGCAAACTCTTGTTGGAAACCGGCTTCTTTCATGAAGACATTGTGTGGCCACTCGCACGGCCGTACCTCAACTCTTCGAGGAAGGTGAAGGTACGTGGTGTTGGAAATATGACCTAGAGGCAATAATAAAATGGTTATTATCATATTTCCTTATTCATGATAAATGTTTATTATCCATGCTAGAATTGTATTGACCGAAAACTTAAATACATGTGTGGATACATAAACAACATCGTGTCCCTAGTAAGCCTCTACTAGACTAGCTCGTCGATTAAAGATGGTTAAGGTTTCCTAACCATACGAGTTGTCATTTGGTAATGGTATCACATCATTAGGAGAATGATGTGATGGACAGACCCAATCGTAAAGCTTAGCATATGGTCGTATCACTAAGTTCACTTTGTCATAACTTTTGTAATGTCAAGTATCTGTTCCTTAGACCATAAGATCATGCCACTCCCGGATACCCGAGGAATAATTTGTGTGCTATCAAACGTCACTTCATAACTGGGTGATCATAAAGGTGCTCTACAGGTATTTCCGAGAGTATTTTTTGGGTTGCATGGATCGAGACTGGGATTTGTCACTCCGTGTGACAGAGAGATATCTCTGGGCCCTCTTGGTAATACAACATCAAAAGAAGCTTGCAAGCATGCGACTAATGAGTTTAGTCATGGGATCTTGTATTACTGAATGAGTAAAGAGACTTTCCGGTAACGAGATTGAACTAGGTATGGAGATACCAACGATCAAATCTCGGGCAAGTAACATATCGCCGGACAAAGGGAATTGCATATAGGATTAACTGAATCCTTGACATCATGGTTCAATCAATAAAGATCTTCATTGAATTTGTGGGAATCAATATGGGCATCCAGGTCCCGCTATTGATTATTGATCGGAAAGGAGTCTCGGTCATGTCTACATGTTCCTGAACTCGTAGGGTCGCACGCTTAACATTTGGAAGTGCTAGGGTAGTAATGAGATATTAATATGGTGAAGTTAGAAGGTTGTTCAGAGTCCCGTATGGGATCCGGGACATCACGAGGAGCTTCGGAATGGTCCAGAGGTAAAGATTTATATATGGGAAGTCATATTCAGGGTTCCAGAAAATATTCGAGATTTTTCGGTATTGTACCGGGAAGGTTCTAGAAGGTTCCGTACTGGGGCCCACCTGCATGGGGGGCCACATGGACATGAGTAGTGGTGCAAGGCCCCAGACCCCTGTTCTAGGCGCACCAAGACCCCCCTTAGAAGGAATAGTGTCATATACCGAAGGGATAAGATCAGGATCCCTAAAAAGGGGGGATAGCGATCGGTGGTGAAGGAAAGGAGGGATTTCCTTCCACCCCCCTTGGCCAATGACCCTAGGGGCTTGGAGGGCAAGCCACAAGCCCCCTCCACGCCTATATAAAGGTGGGGGAGGCGTTGGGGCAACCACCCTTCCACCCTTGCCACGTCTCCCTCCCGTTACTCCTCCTCCATGTTTCGTCACTGCTTGGCGAAGCCCTGCCGGTGTTCCGCTGCCACAACCACCACGCCGTCGTGTTTGTTCAGATCTCTGATGACACACAAGTATAAGGGATCTTTTGTAGTCCTTTCGATAAGTAAGAGTGTCGAACCCAACGAGGAGCAGAAGGAAATGACAAGCGGTTTTCAGCAAGGTATTCTCTGCAAGCACTGAAATTATCGGTAACGAGTAGTTTTGTGATAGGATAATTTGTAACGGGTAACAAGTAAAAATGTAACAAAAGTGCAGCAAGGTGGCCCAATCCTTTTTGTAGCAAAGGATAAGCCTGGACGAACTCTTATATAAAGCAAAGCTCTTCCGAGGACACATGGGAATTATTGTCAAGTTAGTTTTCATCATGCTCATATGATTCATGTTCGTTACTTTGATAATTTGATATGTGGGTGGACCGGTGCTTGGGTGCTGTACTTACTTGGAAAAGCCTCCCACTTATGATTAACCCCTCTCGCAAGCATCTGCAACTACGAAAGAAGAATTAAGATAAATATAACCATATCATGAAAAATGTGGATCCAAATCAGCCCCTTACGAAGCAACGCATAAACTAGGGTTTAAGCTTCTGTCACTCTAGCAACCCATCATCTACTTATTACTTCCCAATGCCTTCCCCTAGGCCCAAATCATGGTGAAGTGTCATGTAGTCGATGTTCACATAACACCACTATAGGAAAGACAACATACATCTCATCAAAATATCGAATGAATACCAAATTCACATGATTACTTATAACAAGACTTCTCCCATGTCCTCAGGAACAAACGTAACTACTCACAAAGCATGTTCATGTTCAAAATCAGAGGGGTATTGAATATCATTAAGGATCTGAACATATGATCTTCCACCAAATAAACTAACTAGCATCAACTACAAGGAGTAATCAACACTACTAGCAGCCCATAGGTACCAATCTGAGGTTCTGAGACAAAGATCGAATACAAGAGATGAACTAGGGTTTGGAGAGGATATGGTGCTGATGAAGATGTTGATGGAAATTGACCCCCTCCTGATGAGAGGATCGGTGGTGATGACGATGGCTTCGATTTCCCCCTCCCGGAGGGAAGTTTCCCCGGCAGAACAGCTCCGTCGGAGCCCTAGATTGGTTCTGCCCAGGTTCCGCCTCGAGACGGCGGCGCTTCGTCCCGAAAACTTCCTTCTTATTTTTTCTAGGTAAAAACCCTTCATATAGCAGAAGATGGACACCGGAAACCTGCCAGGGGGCCCACAAGCCCTAGGGGCGTGCCCAGGGGGTAGGGCGTGTCCCCAGGCTTGTGGCCACCTGGTGGGTCCCCTCTGGTATTTTCTTTGCCCAATAATTCTTATATATTCCAAAATAATTCTCCATAATTTTTTAGGACTTTTGGAGTTGTGCAGAATAGGTCTCTTAGATTTGCTCCTTTCCGGTCCAGAATTCCAGCTGCCGGCATTCTCCCTCTTTGTGTAAACCTTGTAAAATAAGAGAGAAAATACATAAGTATTGTACCATAATGTGTAATAATAGCCCATAATGCAATAAATATCAACATAAAAGCATGATGCAAAATGGACGTATCAACTCCTCCAAGCTTAGACCTCGCTTGTCTTCAAGCGGAAACCGAAATCGATAATCATGTCCACATGTTTAGAGATAGAGGTGTCGATAAAATAAAATACGGAAATGAGGGCATCATGATCATCTTTAGAACAACAACATATATTGTCATACAATTTCTTATGCCAAAGTAACAACTCATTCACAAGGTAAAGTATGAATCAAGAACCTTATTGAAAACCAACAAACTATGATCTTGGTCATTGAAACAATTGCAATTTATCACAACATCGGAAAGAGTCAATGTAAGAGCTTTCATATAGCAAGTTTCACATACTCAACCATCTTCTAGTCTTTCATAATTGCTAACACTCACGCGATACTTATGAGATCAAAGCTTCAACCGGACACAGAGAAAGATAGGGGCTTATAGTCTCGCCTCCCAACCTTTTACCTCAAGGGTAACATCAACAATAATAGTTTATGAATATCTACATCCGAGTGGATATATATATATCTAGATCTTCCCCAACATATAGTGCTTGCCAAAAGGAAAAAGTATAAAAAGAAGAGGTGATGATCACCATGACTCATGTATAAGGGTAGGAAATAAAATAAAAGATAGGCCCTTCGCAGAGGGAAGCAGAGGTTGTCATGCGCTTTTATGGTTGGATGCACAAAATCTTAATGCAAAAGAACGTCACTTTATATTGCCGCTTGTGATAAAGAACTTTATTATGCAGTCCGTCACTTTTATTTCTTCCATATCACAAGTTCGCATAAATCTTATTTTCCTCACACTAAAAGATCATACATATTTAGAGAGCAATTCTTATTGCTTGCACCGATGACAACTTACTTGAAGGATCTTACTCAATCCATAGGTAGGTATGGTGGACTCTCATGGCAAAACTGGGTTAAGGGATTTTGGGTGCACAAGTAGTATCTCTACTTGGTGCAGAAGATTTGGCTAGCATAGGATGAGAAGCAAGCTCAACATGTTGGAGGATCCATGATAATATAGTTTCTATTCGGATATAAGGAAACATAGCCTATTATGTTGTCTTCCTTGTCCAACATCAACCTTTTAGCATATAATATTTTAATGAGTGCTCACAATCACAAAAGATGTCCAAGATAGTGTATTCATATGTGAGACCTCTCTCTCTTTATTACTTCCTATTAATTGCAACAATGACCAAAACTATGTTTGTCAACTCCCAACAAGTTTCATGTGACATACTTCTTATATGTGAAGTCATCACTTCCCATAAGATTATTATATAATCTTTTTATTTCTTTTGTTCCTTATTTCCTTTTTCTCAATATAATAACAAGAAAGCAAAGCCCTCAACTCAAAACTAATCTTTATTATATAACTCTCGGACTCGATTACATAGAGGGAACACAAAGCAAAACTCAAAGCTAGATCATACTAAAAACCTTTTTTTCTACTAGGTAATGATAAAACCAAAAGGATCAAACTAAGAAAAATGATAAAGGTAAAGATGTGATGGTGATACAATACCGGGGTACCTCCCCCAAGCTTGGCAAAAGCCAAGGGGAGTGCTCATACCCATGTAGTTAACTCTCCTTCTTAGAAGGTGGTGGTGGTGATGAGGTTGATTTCTTCTTCTCCAGCTTGCGTCTAAGGCTAATATTTTCGTCCCTTAGATCATCATTCTCGAGCTCGAGCTTTAATATATTTTTGCACAATGCCGCCTTACTGTCCTGCAGAAAAAGAGATGGGATAGTTTGAACCTTAGGAAGACTAGATTTCTTGAAGTCTACATGCATATCTCCAGGTTGGGGTAGTAGATCTTCATCTTCATTAGAGCTGTCATCCCTAGTTTTCATGTCGAAGTCTTCCTCCTCTTCTGTGGTCCAACCATAATGATCCACTTCCCCATAGACCTTTGGGTTTGCAATATAACCAGCGACATATCTCTCTCCTTCCGAATCTTGGGACGACATATTTTCAGATCTGACAGAAAACAACACGAAACAAGAACAGAGGATATTGCCGTGGTACAATGGTCAAAACCTTCGGGAGATTATATAATGAATTTTTACCGACCATAAGAAGTATTCTGCAAGAAAACAGAGTCCAGAGGGCACACGAGGTGGCCACAAGCCTGGGATGCGCGCCCAGGGGGGTAGGGCGCGCCCCAAGGCTTGTCGCTTCCTTGTGCACTTTTCGGACTATTTTTTATTTTCCTAATTTTTTTAAATATTTCAAAACAGAGTAAAATTGCTTTTGGAAAAGTTTTGGAGTTGATTTACTTACCGTATCACATACCTACTCCTTTTCAGGTTTCTAGAGCGTTCTGGTAGGTTTCCCTTATGTACTCCTCCGGTGCTATGGTATTAATAATATTGGTTTCAACATTTATGGGAGTACCTGAGATATAATGTTTGATTCTTTGCCTGTTTACCACCTTCGGGTTAGTGCCTTTGGTGTTGTTGATCTTGATGGCACCGGAACGATAAACTTCCTCGATAATATAAGGCCCTTCCCATTTAGAGAGAAGTTTTCCTGCAAAAAATCTTAAACGAGAATTGTATAGCAAGACATGGCCACCTACATTGAATTCACGCTTTTGTATCCTTTTATCATGCCATCTTTTAACTTTTTCTTTAAACAATTTAGCGTTCTCATAGGCTTGGGTTCTCCATTCATCAAGTGAGCTAATGTCAAATAACCTCTTCTCACCGGCAAGTTTGAAATCATAGTTGAGCTCTTTAATTGCCCAATAAGCTTTATGTTCTAGTTCAAGAGGTAAGTGACAAGCTTTTCCATAAACCATTTTAAATGGAGACATACCCATAGGATTCTTATAAGCAGTTCTATAAGCCCATAATGCATCATCAAGTTTCTTAGACCAATTCTTTCTAGATCTATTAACAGTCTTTTGCAAGATTAATTTTATTTCTCTATTATATAATTCTACTTGACCACTAGACTGAGGATGGTATGAAGATGCAATTCTATGGTTAACATCATACTTAGCAAGCAATTTACCGAAAGCACCATGAATAAAGTGTGAACCACCATCAGTCGTTAAATATCTAGGGACTCCAAACCTTGGGAAAATAACTTCTTTAAGCATTTTGATGGAAGTGTTATGACCTCCACTACTAGTTGGAATAGCTTCTACCCACTTAGTAACATAACCAACAACAACCAAAATATGTGTATACCCATTAGAGGAAGGAAAAGGTCCCATATAATCAAATCCCCAAACATCAAATGGTTCAATAACAAGTGAATAATTCATAGGCATTTCCTGACGTCTACTAATATTACCAATTCTTTGATATTCATCACAAGACAAGACAAACTTACCAGCATCCTTGAAAAGAGTAGGCTAATAAAAACCAGATTGTAGTACCTTGTGTGCAGTTCTATCACCAGCATGGTGCCCTCCGTAGGCCTCGGAGTGACACTTGCATAGGATCTGTTCCTGTTCATGCTCAGGTACACATCGTCTAATAACACCATCTACTTCTTCTTTATAAAGGTGTGGGTCATCCCAGAAGAAATGTCTTAAGTCATAGAAAAACTTTTTCTTTTGTTGGTATGTGAAACTAGGTGGTAAAAATTTAGCAACAATATAATTAGCATAGTCTGCATACCAAGGAGTACTACTAGAAGCATTTATGACAACTAGTTGTTCATCAGGAAAGCTATCATCAATAGGTAGTGGGTCATCAAAAATATTTTCTAACCTAGACAAGTTGTCTGCTACGGGGTTCTCAGCTCCTTTTCTATCAATAATATGTAAATCAAATTTTTGTAACAAGAGAACCCACCTAATGAGTCTAGGTTTAGCATCTTTCTTTTCCATAAGGTATTTAATAGCAGCATGATCAGTGTGAATAGTAACTTTGGAATCAACAATATAAGATTGGAACTTATCACAAGAAAATACAACTACTAAAAATTCTTTTTCAGTAGTAGCATAATTTCTTTGAGCATTGTCTAGAGTTTTACTAGCATAATGGATAACATTTAGTTTCTTATCAACTCTTTGTCCTAGAACAACACCAACAACATAATCGCTAGCATCACACATAATTCAAAGGGTAGGTTCCAATCAGGTGGTTGAACAATAGGTGGAGAGATTAAGGCTTTCTTAAGGATTTCAAATGCTTCTACACAATCATCATCAAAAACAAATGGAACATATTTTTGCAAAAGATTAGTGAGAGGGCTAGAAATTTTAGAGAAGTATTTAATAAATCTCCTATAAAAACCGGCATGACCAAGGAAACTTCTTATACCTTTGATATCTTTAGGACACGACATTTTTTCAATAGCATCAACTTTAGCTTTATCAATTTCAATACCTCTTTCGGAAATTTTATGCCCCAAGACAATACCTTCATTAACTATAAAGTGGAATTTCTCCAAATTCAAGACAAGATTAGTTTCTTCACATCTCTGCAAAACTCAATCAAGGTTGCTTAAGCAATCATCAAAAGAAGTTCCATAAATGGAGAAATCATCCATGAAAACCTCAACAATCTTTTCACAAAAGTCAGAGAATATAGCAGCCATACATCTTTGAAAGGTAGCAGGTGCATTACAGAAACCAAAAGGCATACGTCTATAAGCAAAGGTACTGAAAGGGCAGGTAAAAGTAGTTTTTTCTTGATCCTCTTGTGACACACGTATTTGGGAAAAACCAGAATAACCATCTAAAAAGCAAAAATGTGTGTGTTTTGATAGTCTTTCTAGCATTTGATCAATGAAAGGTAGAGGATAATGATCTTTCCTAGAAGCTTTATTTATTTTTCTAAAATCAATTACCATTCTATAATCTGTGACAATTCTTTGTGGAATCAATTCATTTTTATCATTAGGCACAACAGTAATACCTCCCTTCTTAGGGACACAATGAATAAGACTCACTCATCTACTATCAGCAATAGGATAAATTATACCTGCTTCCAGAAGCTTTAGTATTTCATTCCTTACCACTTCTTTCATTTTTGGATTCAACCATCATTGATGATCAACAACTGGTTTAGCATCAGGTTCTATATTAATTTTGTGTTGACATAGAGTGGGACTAATGCCCTTAAGATCATCAAGAGTATATCCAATAGTGGCACGGTGCTTCCTCGGAGTTTTCAATAATTTCTTTTCTTCATGCTCTGAAAGGTTAGCACTAATAATAACAGGATATATCTTTTTCTCATCAAGATAAGCATATTTCAAAGTATTAGGTAATTGTTTAAGATCGAACACAGGATCACTCTTGGGTGGTAAAGGATCTCCAAGAGTCTCAATAGGCAAATTATGTTTCAAAATAGGCATCTGTTTAAACAAAATCTCGTCTAGTTCCTTTCTTTCATTCATGAACATATCATTTTCATGGTCTAGCAAATATTGTTCTAAAGGATCAGTAGGAGGCACGGCAATAGAAGCAAGACCAATAATTTCATCTTTATTAGGAAATTCTTTGTCATGAGGTTGTCTACGAAATTTGGAGAAATTAAACTCATGTGACACATCCCCAAAACTTACACTAACTGTTTCTTTCTCATAATCTATTTTAGCATTAACAGTGTTCAAGAAAGGTCTGCCAAATATAAAGGGACAAAAATCATCTTGTGGGGAACCAAGAACTAGAAAATCAGTAGGGTATTTTATTTTCCCACACAAGACTTCAATGTCTCTAACAATCCTAATTGGTGAAATAGTATCTCTATTGGCAAGCTTAATAGTAACATCAATATCTTCTATTTCAGCAGGTGCAATATCATTCATAATTTCTTGGTATAAAGTAAAGGGAATTTCACTTACACTAGAACCCAAATCACCAAAGCCATGATAACAATGATCTCCTATTTTAACAGAGACAACAGGCATGCCAACAACAGGTCTATGTTTATCTTTTTCATTGGGTTTAGCGATTCTAGCAGCTTCATCACAGAAATAAATAACATGCTCATCAATATTATCGACCAAGAGGTATTTAACCATAGCAATACTAGGTTCAACTTTAATTTTTTAGGGGGTGTAGGTGTTCTAGTATAACTCTTACGAACCACAGTTGAAGTTTTAGCATGTTCTTTTATCCTAACAGGAAAAGGTGGTTTCTCAATATAAGCAGTAGGAATAACAGGATCAACATTATAAGTAATAGTTTCCTCTTCAGCTTTAATGGGTTCTACTATTTTTACTTCAATGGGAGGATGATATTTAAACCACTTCTCCTTAGGGAGATCAACATGAGTAGCAAATGATTCATAGAAAGAAGCTACTATCTCAGAGTCAAGCCCATATTTAGTGCTAAATTCACGAAAAGCATCGGTATCCATAAAAGATTTAACACAATCAAACTTAAGGTTTATACCTGACCCCTTACCTTCGTTGAGCTCCCAATCTTCAGAGTTGCATTTTATTCTTTCCACGAGATCCCATTTGAATTCAATAGTTTTTTTCATAAAAGAACCAGTACAAGAACTATCGAGCATGGATTGATCATTACGAGAAAGCCGAGCATAAAAATTCTGAATAATAATTTCTCTCGAGAGCTCATGACTAAGGCATGAATATAACATTGAATTAAGCCTACCCAAGCTTGAGCGATACTTTCTCCTTCACGAGGCCAAAATATATATATATAATTCTGATCACGATGAACCAGATGCATAGGATAAAACTTCTGATGAAATTCCAATTTCAATCGGTTGTAATTCCATGTCCCAATATCATCGCATAGCCTATACCATGTCAATGCCTTCTCCTTCAAAGATAAAGGAAAGACCTTCTTCTTCACTTCATCCTCGGGCAAACCTGCAAGCTTAAATAATCCACAAACTTCATCCACATAGATTTGATGCATATCAGGATGTAGTGTTCCATCTCCTACATAAGGATTAGCTAGCAGTTTCTCTATCATACCCGAAGGAATTTCATAATAAATATTTTCAGTAGGTTTAGTAGGTTGAGGAGCAACTCTTTGTTCTTCCAGTCGAGGTGAAGATACCCCGAACAAACCCCTCAAAGGATGATTTTCCATAGTAACAAGTGACAGTAAATTTCAGCACACTATATAAATGTTTCCTTACCAAATTCCACTCACCAAAGGCGCTTCACTCCCCGGTAACAGTGCCAGAAAAGAGTCTTGATGACCCACAAGTATAGGGGATCTATCGTAGTCCTTTCGATAAGTAAGAGCATCGAACCCAACGAGGAGCAGAAGGAAATGACAAGCGGTTTTCAGCAAGGTATTCTCTACAAGCACTAAAATTATCGGTAACGAGTAGTTTTGTGATAGGATAATTTGTAACGGGTAACAAGTACAAATGTAACAAAAGTGCAGCAAGGTGGCCCAATCCTTTTTGTAGCAAAGGATAAGCCTGGACGAACTCTTATATAAAGCAAAGCGCTCCCGAGGACACATGGGAATTATTGTCAAGTTAGTTTTCATCATGCTCATATAATTCGCGTTCGTTACTTTGATAATTTGATATGTGGGTGGATTGGTGCTTGTGTGCTGTCCTTACTTGGACAAGCCTTCCACTTATGATTAACCCCTCTCGCAAGCATCCACAACTATGAAAGAAGAATTAAGATAAATCTAACCATAGCATGAAACATGTGGATCCAAATCAGCCCCTTAAGAAGCAACGCATAAACTACGGTTTAAGCTTGTGTCACTCTAGCAACCCATTCTACTTATTACTTCCCAATGCCTTCCCCTACGCCCAAATCATGGTGAAGTGTCATGTAGTTGATGTTCACATAACACCACTAGAGGAAAGACAACATACATCTCATCAAAATATCGAACGAATACCAAATTCACATGATTACTTACAACAAGACTTCTCCCATGTCCTCAGGAACAAACGTAACTACTCACAAAGCATGTTCATGTTCAAAATCAGAGGAGTATTGAATATCATTAAGGATCTGAACATATGATCTTCCACCAAATAAACCAACTAGCATCAACTACAAGGAGTAATTAATCAACACTACTAGTAACCCACATGTACCAATCTGAGGTTTTGAGACAAAGATCGGATACAAGAGATGAACTAGGGTTTGGAGAGGAGATGGTGCTGATGAAGATGCTGATGGAGATTGACCCCCTCTTGATGAGAGGATCGTTGGTGACGACGATGGCTTCGATTTCCCCCTCCCGGAGGGAAGTTTCCCTGGCAGAACAGCTCCGTCGGAGCCCTAGATTGGTTCTGCCCAGGTTCCGCCTTGAGACGGCGGCGCTTCATCCCAAAAGCTTCCTTCTTATTTTTTCCAGGTAAAAACCCTTCATATAGTAGAATATGGACACCGGAGACCTGCCAGGACGCCCACAAGCCCTAGGGGTACGCCGAGGGGGGTAGGGCGAGCCCCCCAGGCTTGTGGCCACCTGGTGGGTCCCCTCTGGTATTTTCTTCGCCCAGTAATTCTTATATATTCCAAAATAATTCTCCGTAAATTTTTAGGACTTTTGGAGTTGTGCAGAATAGGTCTCTCAGATTTGCTCCTTTCGGTCCAGAATTCCATCTGCCGGCATTCTCCCTCTTTGTGTAAACCTTGTAAAATAAGAGAGAAAAGGCATAAGTATTGTACCATAATGTCTAATAACAGCCCATAATGCAATAAATATCAACATAAAAGCATGATGCAAAATGGACTTATCAATCATCTACCTCCTCGCCCTCCCTTGCTGGATCAAGAAGGAGAGGATGCCGCTGAGCCGTACATGTGCTAAACTCGGAGGTGTCGTCCGTTCGACACTAGATCAGATTGGATCGTGATTGGATCGCGAAGAGTATGACTACATCAACCGCATTACCTATGCTAACGCTTTCAGTCTAAAAGGGTACATAGACACACTCCCCTCTCATTGCTATGCATCTCCATAGATAGATCTTGGGTGTTTCGTAGGATTTTTTTTGATTTCATGCAACATTCACCATCACGGGGCATCAGCGGTGACTCCCTTGGGACTCCGGCTTGAAGAACCTCTCCGGAAGAAGTTCATTTCCCTGAGAGAAAATTTCTGAAATTTTTGGACCACAAAAAGATGTTAACAAAACTTAACAAGATTGATAGCAACTACTCATATGAGTGTCTAGAGGCTATATCACACATTGAAACTACTTATAACCAAATAATTTCAACATGCAAGCTCATTTTTAGTGGCACCAACACTTGCAAAATAAGCAAAATAGAATCCACTAAAACAAAAACTAATTGGATCAATGGAGGAGTCACATACCAAGGAGTAATCCCCCAAAATAGTTTCGGAAACGGAGCTCCGAGCAAAGAGATCGAAAATCTCAGTTTTGGAAGCAAGAACACGAGAACAAGGGCTACCATGATTTTTTATGGAGGAAGGAGATGAAGTGGGCAGGAGGACTAAGTGAGTGGGGTTCTGTGGGCCCCACAAGGCAACATGGCATGCCCAGGGAGTAGGTGCGCCCTGTTGCTTTGTGAGCAACAGGTGCGCCCTGTTGCTTTGTGAGCAACAGGTGCACCCCCTGGGTGTGTTCAGTGCCAAAAATTCTTAAATATTCCAAAAAAATCATGTTAAAATTTTACGACATTCTGGGCACTTTTATTTTTGGATCATTTTTTATTGCACGGGTAATTCAGAAGACAGGATAATCATGGCATTTTTCTTTATTAAACTATAAATAACATAGAGTAAATTAGGATTACAGAAAGTTGTGCATACCAAATTCATCGACCACATGCCCCTAAAAATAATCCATTAATAAGGTTGATCAAGTCTTATTAACAAACTATTTTCGAGTGACATGAAACTGAAGAACTTTTGTATAACACTAAGTTACCTCGATCGGGATATGGATCGCCCCAACAATAAGAGTTTGATAATTCTTTTCAGGTACCGGAAGAGAAAATTCAAAACCTCCAATAGTGATTGTCATAATTCTTTCAATAGAATTGACACTATTCATTGAACTCTGTTTATTCGGAAAATATACCGTATTCTCATTACCATTGACATGAAAAATGACCTTGCTTTTATTACAATCAATAACAGTTGTTGCAGTATTCAAAAAGGGTCTACCAAGGATAATCGACATGTCGTCGTCCTCGGTGATATCAAAAATAACAAAGTCTGTTAAGATAGTAACATTAGCAACTACAACTGGAACATCCTCACAAATTCCAATAGGTATAGTAGTTGATTTATCAGCCATTTGAAAAGATATTTCAGTAGGTGTCAACTTGCTCAAATCAAGTCTTCTATATAAAGAGAAAGGCATAACACTAACACCGGCTCCTAAATCACACAAATCAGTTTTAACATAATTACTTTTAATGGAGCATGGTACAGTGGGTATCCCTGGATCTCCTAATTTCTGAGGTACTTTATCATCAAAAGAGTAGTTTGCAAGCAAGGTGGAAATTTCAGCTTCCAGTATCTTTCTCTTATTGATGACAATATCTTTCATATATTTAGAGTATGGAGGCATTTTCCAAATATCAGTAAAATGTGTTTGCAAGTATAGAGGTCTAAGCATTTCAACAAAGCATTTAAAAGCCTCCCCAACTTTATATTTCACAGCCTTACTAGGGAATGCCTATAGCGACCCGACCCAATACGGTGAAGTCTCTGTGCTTTTTGTGCCATCCCTGGATCTATATGCTGTCACACACAGTACTTTGATGAAATACCATAACATCACATGTAAAATAAATACCATAGATCTAGAGTATACCTTATTTATCACAATGAAAATAATCAATAAGGGTGTGGAGTCCCATCAACGCCAACGGCAAGTTGAGTGTAGACCGTAACCCTATGTCGTAACTCTTTCTCATCGTAGAAATATCTGCAACATGAGGCGTTGCAGCTGTGTAGGTTAGTACATTGAATGTACCGGCAAGATCACAATAAGAAAATCAGATGAAAAGTCTATACTATATACAACATGGTTGTGGTAGCTCTAAGTCTGAGTTTTTACATAAAAGCTATTTTTATTTTCCCTACACCAAAGGAATATCAGGAATCTTCACTACAGAGTTATCTACTATGACATGGTTCCGCCAACCGATGTCCCATAACCCAAATCATTATAAGTTACCCACAATTAATTATCAATCCAGTGTTGAGAGTTCAGAGATAGATCCAAGTCTAGAGGCTCAACTTGTCCGTAATCGAGGACATGGCTAATCGATTTGGCTTCAACTCTGTAGAGTGTTGTGCACTTCACCCACAAGAATCGTTCCCCCCTTTTATGTCCTCGCACTACCTGATGTTTGAGGATGGGACGAACGAAACATGGTCTTCCAAAGTGTTCCTCTGGGCTACTGTCGATGTCCATCCATTCCTACCGTAGATCTACATCTTCTAGCACCGCTCGGCCAGAGTCACGACTAAGATCAACCAAGCCAGAGCCAATAATGACTTGTGGCTACATAGGTAAGCCTCTGGGCATGAAGTATTCATCCGTCTATTTGAGTCCAGTGGAACTTTCCTCATGAGTGCTAGCCTCCCCCTTTTATGTCCTCGCACTACCTGATGTTTGAGGATGGGACGAACAAAACATGGTCTTCCAAAGAGTTCCTCTGGGCTACTGTCGATGTCCATCCATTCCTACCGTAGATCTACATCTGCTAGCACCGCTCGGCCAGAGTCATGACTAAGATCAACCAAGCCAGAGCCAATAATGACTTGTGGCTACACAGGTAAGCTTCCGGGCATGAAGTATTCATCCATCTATTTGAGTCCGGTGGAACTTTCCTCATGAGTACTAGCCTACTCCAGCTCACTAGGTCATCCAATCGGTACTTCAGGGTGCCTCACAACCAATTTCCACCCAGTAGTGTGTATTGAAATCTTGTCTTGAGTCTTGAAGTCTTGAGGTCTTGAAGATGTAGGCATTGAAGATGCCATCATGGAGTTATCGTCATTAACATAGAGTCATCATGAAGTTGTCATCATTGACGCAGAGTCCTCCTTCTCACACCACTCCCGAGCACTCAAACCAATCCCCGTCTACTATAGCGTATCATTAAAATAAATAATGTTCCCAGGCTTGGTAACAGGGGAGTGGGTTCCTACCTCATGCTTCTACTCAACTACAAGAATCAAGAAACTACTGGAAGAAAATGTTACAAAGGTGACACTAAATGCACATAAAACATAGGTATGAAAATTATGGTCAAAGTGAACTTGCCTGGTAAGTCGGTGAACATTATAGCGCTCTGAGAAAACTGACTTGGTACAACTATTCGTCACTCCGATGAAAATCGATAATATCAACATGACATTCACTTAAGTAAGCATTCTAGCAAGAAACACTAACAATCAAAATTAATAGTTCATCGAATAAAATCAATAATAAAAATCAAACAAAAGTCCAAAGAGAAAACTTCAGAGAAAACTAATAGGAAAAACTATAAAGAACCTACTAAGAAAACTTTTTGACTTAACTACAGAAAAAGTTTTGTCCTAAGTAAAACTTAACAACAAAGAAAATACTAAACTAATAACTTAACATAAAAGAAAATAAAGTCTTTATTAAAAATAGAAAGTATTTTAGCTAAAGTTTTCTATGCAAAAAGAATCAAGCTAAAAGCTATTATAAAACTCTACTTATGATCAAAACAAGTTTTCATACCAGTCAAAAGAAACAAAAATAATAAAAAGTATTTTAGCTACAAATAAAAGTGGCTACTGTTAACTAACAGAAGCAATTTAAATCTTGTCAAAAATGACAAAAGAAAATAATTGAAAACAAATAAAACTAAAGGAAATAGAATTTATCCTAGCAAATACTAAAATAGTACTGCTATGGTAATAAATAATTTTAAAATAAAACAAATTAATAAAATTAGATGTGCTACTTAATGCACAACTATTTTTGTGACAATTAGAAAAAATAATTAATTAAAAAGCTATTTTCAAACAAAAGATATTGATAATCTAGTGTTTGAATGAAATTCACGAAAATGCAAATTTCAAATTTTCAAACATGGTCAAACTTGGTATATACAGAAACTTCATGAAATTCTAAACCTAATGCAAAAATAATGCATCAAAAATATTAAATATTCTTTGAGATATTAAATTTCTAAAATAGAAACTATTCTAAAAAAGAAAACAGAACGAAAAATAAAAACTAGGCTACCGGTCGGCCAGGGGTACACATGGCGCTACGTTACTGGCTAAGGGGGGTGCATGATTTGAGCTACGGAAGACGACCGACAACTAGAAGAAAATGGTTCAGCATTTAAACTAAAACGCGTGATCTAATTGTAGCCGTTGGTTACATATCTGACGGTGAGGGGAGAGGGAGAGCTCACAGCGGGCGGCGGTGGTGAAGGGGGCGATGGATCTAGGGATCCTTGGAGTCAGGGAAGGCATTGGGGAGGCGTAGTCGATGACAGCGGTGACGATGATGGTGACGGCCAGGCTCGGGGACGACGGAGTCGAGCAGGGCGATGTGGCGGAGCTCCGATGAGCTTCGGGAGATGGTGATGACGGTGCTCCGGGGCTCCTCCGTTGACGGCAGCGGCACCAGTAGACATGGACTAGGGCGGCGGTTCGAACGGTGGTGAAGGTGGGGCTTGGGGGTGGCGATAGGCGGCGGTGTGAGCGACGGCGAGCGACGGCAGAAAGCTTGCTCCGGTGAGCTATTAGGCGGCGCTAGTGCGTGGGTGAGAGGGGTAGCAGGAGGGTTCAGTCGAGGGGGTGCCCACTTTATAAGGGTGCTTGCTTGGGACAGGGGCGAGGCCGATTCAGCAGTGAAACGCGGTGCGGCGGCGGACTCTGGCGAAGGGAAAGAGATCGATGCGGAGGAGGAAGCGAGCGCTACAAGATTCAAATCGGGCACAGGTCCCACGTGTTATAGAGCGGAGGAAGAAGGAAAGGGAGCGGGCGGCTGGTTGGAAAGAAATCGGGCGGGGCAAGCGAGCAGGGCCAGCCTGGTAATGTAGGTCTTAGTGGGCTTCGGCCATTTTGTTTTTAAAATAATACAAAGTAGAGAAAAACTTACATAAAAGAAAAACAATAAAACTTTTATATAGACATATTATATATAAAAATGATCAAAAAAAGATTTCCTAAAACATGAACTATTTTTCAAGTTCAAATAAACTCTAAAAAAGTTCGAATAATGCAAACAGTGCTACTGTTGCATTTAAAACCAATAAAACTCATTTTTAAATACCAAAATGATTTTAAATTTATTTTCTCCCAATTTTTCATTGAAGGGAATCATTTTACACTTATTTCCATTTATTTATTTTTAGGAGAAAAATAATTTGAATAAAAGCCAAATAACTCCTAAGTGGTTTTGAATTTGAATTTCAAACCATCTTCAAATCTTTTCTGTTTTTCCTTATTCAAATATATTTCAAATGCCTCTGAGTTTTGAAGTGTCATATTACTTCTCTCATTTTGAATAACTTTTAGAGAATTTGATATTTGGAAATTCAAATAACTTCAAATTGAAAGTGAGTTTCAAAAACTCCAAAATGACTTTCAAAATGTGTTTTTGAAAATTCCAACTCTATTTTCTTAAAATTTGAAGAAGTCATTTTATCTTCTATCATGAGGATCATTGAGTTGCATAAAGTTTATGAATTTGAAATGTTTTCAAATGGAATTCAAATCTTTTCAAAACCCCTCTTTTCATTTCTTTAAATGGAAAAAGTCATATCATCTTCACTCTAGGGTTTTGTGATGGAATGAATATGGATTCATGGAACCAAATGTAAAGATGAATGTTTGGGAAAGTCCTTTTATTCCCTCTCATTCAAATTTCAAAAAGTTTCAAATTCCACTCAAATTCACACAACAATCAAGCAAACAATAAAATTTATTTATTTAATATAACATACCAAAATTTAGAATTTTGGGATGTTACAAACTACCACCCTTAAAATGAATCTCTTCCTCGAGATTTGGAGAGGCTAGAAAGAAGGTTAGGTTTGGGGGGTCTTCTTGAAAATCCAATGATCGTCACAAGGGTCTGGGGTGCTACCACCCTTAGAAACAAGGTTACGGTTCCTACAAAAACTCATGTACTTCATGCTTAGAGTTGACGGTGTCTGTCTCCTCATATTGTCCGAAGTAACTCTTTCACTGAGGTTCTTCCAGTAGGGCATAACCCTTCCTCAAATTCTTGTGTCCTTTCACCATGGTATGATTTGTCTGAGGCTAGATCTTCTTGGCTGACAGGTCTGTCGCTTATACTAAACAACTATCGTGAGTCTCATGATGGTCAACAATTTATGGTTTTTCTTGCAGGAAATGGGTCTGGGATGAATCTCACTGTATATCCTACAGTTGGCATCGGTTGCCTCTACAGGGTTCCATCGTCCTGCCATTCTAAGGTTTTTGGCTTATCGTGTCGACACTCTTCTAGGGTTTTAAGGCTCTCTGATTTTCCATCAACATATGATAGTTCATGATAGAAGTTTGTGGTATGGGGGCCAATCTATCCCGTACTTGAATCATTACTACATACGCAGATAGTGAATCACATATTCTAACACTTGGGCATCCTCACAAGCATTAAAAAATTTCTCTTGTCGACGAACTAAGTTCGGATAAATCCATTGATTCTGCAAGTCTAACAAAACATCCATCATTTCTTCACAACTCTCGGGGTTTTCGTGTCCTCCTAAGAAACGTTTGCTGATCCAATCATAGCTTCTTCCAAATTTCTTCCTTTAATAAGGTAGTGCTTGATCCTTATTGACTCGTGGGCCTGTGGGTTATGGGCCCACGTCAATGCTGGTACAACTTTAACTCATCCTTGGAGTTACTTTTGTTCCATATTCCAACATTACACCTCTTTTAAATCCAATATTAATTCATTCCTTCATACTCTTGGGGTAACCAACATATCAAAATAAAACTCAATATTATTTTGTCCAAACTCCACTCTGTGGAATACATTTTTTCTTTCCATTGGTCAATGTTCACACAGAAAAATATCACCATTAAAATAAAATGCCCTGGTTCATCCATAAATCATATTCTTTTCGTATCAATCCTTTATTACATTCTTAACCACTTCTCAAAATTCCAAAATTCCAAAAGTACTTTATTACAAATGCTGCCATCCACGTAGTTTGGTATGGTCAAGCATTACTTCCAACTTTATTCATTTGTCCTCCTTGGAAGCTTCAGTCCCACTGAAATTGTGCGATGTGCTCCTTGAAATCATCAATATTTTGTTTCATCATGGTGTCCATGAGCTTCATCTCCATCATCTCTGCATGCAACTCTCTCAGGTACTCCTGAATATGACGGAGTCTTGCTTCAAGTATTTCTCCAATCTGACATATGACTTCCATGGCAGCTTCATGAACAGAGTCGAAGAAAGTTGCTCGTGGTACACGAGAAATGAAAAAGTATTGCCCCATAGTCTTTGGGAAAACTCCTTTCTCACGGTGAAGGTGTAGCTCCACATACCAAAGTTCCACTCCATTTTCCATGAAGGGGTAGCCTTTGTGGTCTGCATCTCCTTCAAGGTGAATATGCTTCATCATGTCCTTCAAGATTTTTGGGTAATCACGATCACTTGCAGGGTCATGATCGTCTCTGGTCCCTTGAGAAAAGACTCATAAAGGTTTGTCATCTGCAGGTGTAAGATAGATGGGGTACTCAGAATAAAGTATGTATCTCCTTGGGTGAAATATTGTTGTCATCCAGAAAGGTTTTGTGGTCAGCTTGTCCAGGGGTTCAAGGCTTTGGACTGGTTGAGATAGAGTGAGAAATACATACCCACAATTAACAAGAAATTCCTAGCTCAAAACTTCTACCATTTTTATGGGCTTATTTACTATGGTTCCATTACCAAGTCTTCATTTCTTCGGGTCTTCAATTCTCGGGAGTTTTCCAATTGCTGCAGTTTCTCCCATATGAAGGCTTCCTATTATTCTTCTGTAACTTACGTCTCTCAAGGTGACATAAATACAAACCTACGAGTATCGTATCTATCCAAACACTCAATAAACACAAAAAGATATTAACAACCAAGCATTCATTTATTCAATCAATTCTATAGTATTGCCACCCACATAAGTTGGTATGGTCAGATACTTAAATTGCAAAACTTTCATCTTTATTCTCTCATGGTGGGGCTACTACTAATCCAAGACTTAATCCTTGTCTCCATTGGGCTTCTTCTGATCAGACTTGATCCTCTCAAGTTCTTCTGCCAGATTATCCCTGTTGATGTGAAGTTTCTTATGATGTCCTTGTATTTCCTGGAGTTGGTCTTTGAGCTTCTGGATCTGAACATCGTTGGCATGAGCCATGGTCATGCTGCCCTTCAGTTCCTGATGTATCTTCGGGATCTCGAGATTCTCCTCCCTCCAGCTTGGTTACCTTCAACTTTTGGGTCTCTACCTCTTCTCGTAGTGCTTCATTGTCAAACAAGGCTTCCAGAAGGTCCATCTGAAGATTCTTGATGTATTGTTCTAGATCCTGGTTATACACCAATAGTGTGGAGAACTTAATCTTCTGATCATTCGTCAAGGCAATGGTGGCTGTATCAACCTTCTGCCATCCAACCTTTCTAAAGTAGTGTTGGTTTAGTGCAGCATGATGACGATAGCATAAGCGTGCAATAGCATCATGGACGATAGTGTTTATGCCCATATCACAGTCACGTTTTAACGTTCCAAAGCTGATGTCTCCGGTCTTGGGGTCTTCTTTGCGTCCAAAAACTTGAGTCTTGACTCCACATGATCCAGACTTCCTCTTAGTTTCCTTGATCTCAGGTATTGGCAGCTTCAGCAGTCTGACTAGCCCCACAAGGAATGGGCCTCCAAGAACATCCTTGTAGTGCTCTCTTTTGTTCAAAATGTAGCTCTCCATCTATAATTTGAAATAATTAAGGTTTAGTAATAGAATTCAAGAGTTACGAGAGCAGTATAAAATAAAAGTTGTTCCTTCTGGGTCTTCCTATTACTAAGCCATTTTCTAGGGTCACGTCCTATAGTCAACATGTGCTCTAATACCATCTCTATAGCGACCCGACCCAATACGGTGAAGTCTCTTTGCTTTCTGTGCCATCCCTGGATCAGTATGCTGGCACACATAGTACTTTGATGAAATACCATAACATCACATGTAAAATAAATACCGTAGATCCAGAGTATACCTTATTTATCACAGCAGAAATAATCAATAAGGGTGTGGAGTCCCATCAACACCAATGGCAAGTTGAGTGTAGACCGTAACCCTATATCATAACTCTTTCTCATCGTAGAAATATCTGCAACATGAGATGTTGCAGCTGTATAGGTTAGTACATTGAATGTACCGGCAAGATCACAAAAAGAAAAAAGCAGATGAAAATTCTGTACTATATGCAATATGGTTGTGGTAGCTCTAAATCTGAGTTTTTGCATAAAAGCTGTTTTTATTTTCCCTACAACAAAGGAATATCAATATCTTGACTACAGAGTTATCTACTATGACATGGTTCCGCCAACCGATGTCCCATAAGCCAAATCATTATAAGTTTCCCACAATTAATTATCAATCCGGTGTTGAGAGTTCAGAGATATATCCAAGTCCAGAGGCTCAAATTGTCCGTAACTAGGGACATGGCTAATCGATTAGGTTTTAAATCTGCAGAGTGTTGTGCACTTTACCCACAAGAATCGTTCCCTCCTTTTATGTCGTCTCACTACCTAATGTTTGAGGACAGGACGAATGAAACATGGTCTTCCGAAGAGTTCCTCCGGGCCACTGCCGGTACCCATCCATTCTTACCGTAGATCTACATCTGCTTGCACCGCCCGGCCAGAGTCACAACTAAGGTCAACCAAGCTAGAGACCATAATGACTTGTGGCTGCACAGGTAAGCTTCTGGGTATGAAGTATTCATTCGTTTCTTTGAGTCTGGGTGGAACTTTCCTCATGAGTATTGGCCTACTCCAGCTCACTAGGTCATCCACTGGGTACTCCAGGGAGGCTCACAACCAATTTCCACCCAGTAGTGTGTATTGAAATCTTGTCTCGAGTCTTGAAGTGTTGAGGTCTTGAAGATGCAGGCCTTGAAGATGCCATCATGGAGTTGTCGTCATTGACATAGAGTCATCATGAAGTTGTCGTCATTGATGCAGAGTCCTCCTTCTCACACCACTCCCGAGCACTCAAACCAATCCGCGTCTACTATAGCGTAGCATTAAAATAAATAACGTTCCCGGGCTTGGTAAGAAGGGAGTGGGTTCCTACCTCATGCTTCTACTCAACTACAAGAATAAATATACTACTGCAGGAAAATATTACAAAGGTGACACTAAATGCACATAAAACATAGGTATGAAAAGCATGGTGTAGGATCGAAAGTAGGTCTAGAGGGGGGGGGGTGGGGGGGGGGGGGTGATTAGACTACTTGACCAAATAAAAATCTAGCCTTTTCCCAATTTTAGTTGTGGGCAGATTTTAGCAATTAGCACAAGTCAAGCAATCAACCTACACATGCAAGTCTAAGAGTATAGCAGCGGAATGTAAAACATTGCATATGAAGGTAAAGGAAAGGGATTGGAGAGTGCAAACGCAATGTAGACACGGAGATTTTTGGCATGGTTCCGATAGGTGGTGCTATCGTACATCCACGTTGATGGAGACTTCAACCCACGAAGGGTAACGGCTGCGCGAGTCCACGGAGGGCTCCATCCACGAAGGGTCCACGAAGAAGCAACCTTGTCTATCCCACCATGGCCATCGCCCACGAAGGACTTGCCTCACTCGGGTAGATCTTCACGAAGTAGGCGATCTCCTTGCCCTTACAAACTTCTTCGTTCAACTCCACAATCTTGTTGGAGGCTCCCAAGCGACACCTAACCAATCTAGGAGACACCACTCTCCAAAAGGGAATAGATGGTGTGTTGATGATGAACTCCTTGTTCTTGTGCTTCAAATGACAGTCTCCCCAACACTCAACTCTGTCTCACAGATTTGGATATGGTGGAAAGATGATTTGAGTGGAAAGCAACTTGGGGAAGGCTAGAAATCAAGATTCTTGTGGTAGGATTGGTATATCTTGATCTCAACACATGAGTAGGTGGTTCTCTCTCAGAAAATGTATGCTGGAAGTGTAGGTACGTTCTGATGGCTTTCTCACAAATGGAGATGGGGATGGAGGGGTATATATAGCCTCCACACAAAATCCAACCGTTACACACATTTGACCCAACTCGTCCAGACCGAATAGAAGAACTCGGTGAGACCGATTCAGTTCAAAATGTGAACATTACGAATCTCGGTGGGACCGACTGGAACAACTCGGTGGGACTGATGTGCTAGGGCATAGGGCAAACATCAACTCGGTGATGCCGATTGCATCAACTCGGTGAAACCGAAGTGAAACAATAAGCAACAGAGCGAATGTCAAGCCAACTCGGTGTGACCGATTGCATACCTCGGTGAGACCGAAATGAATGCAACAAGACACAGAGGGCTGGCAAGGCCATCTCGGTGAGACCAAGATCCGTATCGGTGTGACCGAACTGTTAGGCTTTCTGGTAGTGGCTATGTCATATGAACTCGGTGGCGCCGGATAGGATGTTTTGGTGGGGCGGAGTTTGACTTTGGGTTTTGGACATATTTGGAATGAGAAAGTGGTTGAGGGCTTTGGAGCAATATCACTAAGCACTTTGAGCAAGCAAGCCATTAAGCAACACCTCATCCCCTTTTAATAGTATTGGCTTTCCTATGGACTCAATGTGATCTTGGATCACTAAAATATAAATGAAGAGTCTTGAGCTTTTGCCAATGTGTGTCCTTAGCATTTTGAGCGGTCCACATTCCTAGTCCATGCCATGCCATTCATTGAACTTTCTGAAATATGAAATTTGAATGGATATTAGTTCAATGAGCTATATGTTGTTATGAATTACCAAAACCACCCGGGGATTAGTTGCACTTTCAATCTCCCCTTTTTGGTAATTGATGACAACATATTGATCAAAGCTTCGATAAATGATAATATGAATGAAATACATCGTCGCTTTGAGAAGTATGTGATATGCAAGAGCTCCCCCTATATTTGTGCATTATTTAAAATTTGCATTGGAATGCAAATGCACAATCAATTAGGATCATGGGTCACTCTTCCATGTCACATACATCTTGGTGGAGCGCTCAAAATGATAAGAATTAAATAACATGCACTCATCACCAAGGATACAAGTGATTGATCATACACAAATAATCATAGAAATAGGCATGTAAGCACACATTAAGCATAGTATGATCAAACACACATGACCACATAAGTATCTCACGAGCATAACACAAATGTAGCATCAAGTAGCAACAACCAAACAAACAAAGTAGCAAATAGCAAGGCAAATAAAACCAACAAAAACAAAAGACACTCTCTCTCGAAGCCTATGATCTATACACTTTCTCCCCCTTTGGCAACAAGTTACCAAAAAGTTTGAAAATGTATAGTGCTATACGACACTCTAGGCACGATCTCCGGGAGCTGCTCAAGGAGTCTTCTGGCTTGTAGCTCCGGTATGCGTAGATGGCGTGGAGATGAGTGCGTCTGCAAATGCTTTTGATGAAGTCTGTGGAGCTGGTGGGGTAGATACTGGAGTGGCAACTGGGGCTGTGGTGGCAGGAGCAGAATGAGCAGGCCTCAAGTCTGTAACTGGCTCAACAGAAGACCTCTGTGCCCTTGGCATTGACTAGAACCTATCTGTAGTGGGTCTATCATCATTGTCCTCAGCATCATCCCTTAGCTTCTCCACAATGGTCAGAATCTTTGTGACCTTCACATCAAGGTCATACATCTTGCTCTCAACAATCCTTTCTAAGCTTTCCTGATTCTTGGTTAAGTTGGCCAGACTCTTCTCAATCCTCAGGGTAGCCTCAAGCAGATAGGTGAGCTGATCTTGCTTGGTCTTGAGATTCACAGTTGATGCACCTGAAGCACTTGCTTCCTTTGCTGCTTTTGCAGCCTTTGCCTTCTCAATCTTCTCTTGAGCCTCTGCACATGTAGGATGAGATGCATCCATGACAACCTCGTTGTCCTCAAAATCAGGCCTAAGAGGTAGGTGATCTTTGTCAAGCAGATATGTCCCAGTTCCAACCTTGGAGTTGATCAACATTTGAATGTGTGGGGCATATCCACAAGACCTCTTTTGGTCGGCTGCTGTCTGCTACTTCTTGAGCTTGCGTTGGTTTTTCCCTTGAAGAGGAAAGGGTGATGCAACAAAGTAGAGATAAGTATTTCCCTTAGTTAGAGAACCAAGGTATCAATCCAGTAGGAGACAACGCACAAATCACCTAGCACCTGCACAAACAATCAAACAACTTGCACCCAATGCGATAAAGGGGTTGTCAATCCCTTCACGGTTACTTGCAAAAGTGAGATCTGATAGAGATAGGTAAAACTAAACAAAGGATAAAGTAAATATTTTTGGGTTTTTTGGTTTATAGATCTGAAAATAAAATATTGCAAAATAGTAGATCGGAAAGTAATATGATGGAAAATAGACCCGGGGGGCATAGGTTTCACTAGAGGCTTCTCTGAAGATAGCAAATAATATGGTGGGTGAACAAATTACTGTCGAGCAATTGATAGAAAAGCGCAAAGTTATGACGATATCCAAGGCAATGATTATAAAATATAGGCATCACGTTCGTGTCAAGTAGACCGAAACGATTCTGCATCTACTACTATTACTCCACACATCGACTGACTCCTGCCTACATCTAGAGTATTAAGTTCATGAAGAACAGAGTAACGCATTAAGTAAGATGACATGATGTAGAGGAATAAACTCAAGCAATATGATGTAAACCCCATCTTTTTATCCTCGATGGCAACAATACAATACGTGCCTTGCTGCCCCTACTATCACTGGGAAAGGACACCGCAAGATTGAACCCAAAGCTAAGCACTTCTCCCATTGCAAGAAAAACCAATCTAGTTGGCCAAACCAAACCGATAATTCGAAGAGAATTACAAAGATATTAAATCATGCATATAAGAATTCAGAGAAGATTCAAATAATATTCATAGATAAGCTGATCATAAATCCACAATTCATCGGATCTCGACAAACACACCGCAAAAGAATATTACGTCAGATAGATCTCCAAGAGCAGCGACGAGAACGTGGTATTGAGAATCAAAGAGAGAGAAGAAGCCATCTAGCTACTAGCTATGGACCCGTAGGTCTGAGGTAAACTACTCACGCTTCATTTGAAGGGCAATAGATTTGATTTGATGTAGAAGCCCTCCGTGATCGAATCCCCCTCCGGCAGGGTGCCGAAAAAGGTCCCTAGGTGGGATCTCATGGGTACAGAAGGTTGCGGTGGTGGAAAAGTCTTTTCATGCATGCTTCTGGTGGTTTGGGAACATATGTGAATATATAGGCAAAAGAATTAGGTCAGGGGAGTCACGGGGGCCCACAAGGCAGGGGGCGCGCCCAACCCCCCTGGGCGCGCTCTCCACCCTTGTGGCCACCTCGTGGCTCCTCCGACTTCATCTCCAAGTCTCCTGGGTGTCTTCTGGTCCAAGAAAAATCATCGCGAAGGTTTTATTCCGTTTGGACTCCGTTTGGTATTCCTTTCCCATGAAGCTAAAAAACAAGGAAAAAACAGAAACTGGCACTGGGCTCTAGATTAATAGGTTAGTCCCAAAAATAATATAAAATAGCATATTAATGCATATAAAACATCCAAAACAGATAATATAATAGCATGGAACAATCAAAAATTATAGATACGTTGGAGACGTGTCACTGTCCTCTTTACAGTCTCAACAATCAAGCTCATGACTTTGAATGTATGTGGCACATCAAACAAATGTAGCAAGTTGATGGAGTGACCACGTATCATCCTATGATCTCTTGACTTGGGAAACAATGTATGCCTCAAGATGGTGTTGGTGGTGGTCAGTCCAACTAGGAAGTAATAGATTGAACCAAACTTGTGAGTATCCAAAGCAGCATCTGGAATAGGCTTGTACATATGAGCCATAGAGTTGTGATCCTTCCTGGATTCTCCATATACATCAACATCATCTTCTCCTTCTTCTGGGGCATTGATGAGAGCAGCCCACTCTGAGATTGATGACTGGTACCTGGTGCCCTTAGTCATCCACACTATCTTCCCATCTGTCGGGGCACGACACCTATGGGATCCCGAGGGACCCCTTTACGATTCGGCGGGGGGAGAGGTGTACGCAAAGAGCAGAACCAGTGATCGACGCGGGAGGTTTTTACCCAGGTTCGGGCCGCTGATCAGCGTAAAACCCTACTCTTGCTTTGTGTTCTTTTTGATGTTCTTGATCCCAACCTTCAGGAGCGCTCGCAATGAACAGTACGTTCAGAGAGCAGCTACGCATGAAGAATGGGCCAGAAGTTCTCCTCCTCTATAGCAGTTGCCTTGAGCCTCCTCTTATATGCTCAAAGGGGTCTCCACAGTGGCAAAATGTACATACATTGAGGTGTAAAGTAGCTACAGGGTATCATACCTAACCCCTGACGGATTAGGACAAGCGCATTTAATGCACCATGAGGTGTCCGTTTAGGTGTCCTCACTTTCTTGGGGATGGAAAAAGGGGCCATCCCATCAGCACCGCTTAAGCTCTCCTCCACTGGCGCGTTGCCACGCATCCAGAGAAGGACCCAGAATGTCAGGCTTTGTCGCTGTGCTGGAGCGGTGGCATAGTGGCAGAATCTCGCCAGGCGCCGGTTCTTGCCGGGTACCAAACCTTGCCGGGCGCCAAGCTTTGCTGGGAACCAAGCCTTGCCGGGCGCCGAGCTTTGCCGGGCTCCACGGCCATCCCGGCAAGGATCTTGCCGGGGAAGCTGGCCTTTGATTTCCAGCTTTGCTTATTTGCTGATTCTCAGATCTCTGACTTGATGATTTCCTTGATGACTTGAATCGACCTCGAGCTGATCCCGGCAAGCCTTGCCGCGAGGACGGCTACAACTGCCCGTGCACAAGTAAGGGGTACTAGCCCCCGGGCCTGGGCCATACACGAGTGCGAGGCGTTGTTGGGCTAGGCCCAAACAGTGCACGGGCACGCGTGGCAGGGAATTAACTGCTCGTAAAGATCTTGTTTTCCTGTGCCCCCACTACGCGCACGGAGCGCGCGATGTGGGAAGTGTGCCAAAAAGGCTGCAAACTGTTTCGCGCCCACAGAGGCGCATTCATATTGGGGGATAAACAAGGTGGTCCCGCTCCTTCCCCATAAAAAGGAGAAGTCGTGGAGGCGCAAACCTATTCACCCCCCTCTTCTTCCCAATCTGGCCATCGCCATCGCCTTCCTCTGCTCGAGCTCAGAGCAAAACCTTCCTTCTCTTCTGCTCACCGCTCCCGCGCTCGTTCCGTCCTCCGGCTTCCATCTCCACAGTCGCCATGCCGCCCAAGGCCAGCAAAGGCAAGGGCACGGACAAGGAGGCGAAGGCTGAAGTTCCGGAGAGCGAACTGGTGAAGATGCGGAAGAGGCTTGTCGTCTTCCCTCCGACGCTCGACGCCGAAACTTTGAAGGGACGATACCAATGCATGTGGGCGAAGGGAACGCAAGCTCACCCCGCCACACGCGTAATCCCAGGTGCTAGTTCCAAAGGCGGATCGGACAGATACCCCTTCTTCACTGCATATTTCTATTGCGGGCTCTGTCCACCTTTTTCCGATTTCTTCAACGACATCATGTATACATACGGCTTCCGCCTTCTTGATTTCACGCCGAACGCCGTATTTTGCATGTCGATCTTTGCCCATCTTTGTGAAAATTTCGCTGGCGTGATCCCCAATTCTGCTCTTTTCCGCCACTATTTCTATCCTCGAATCCAAAAAGGAGAGGCTCTCTCTGGATCTATTGCTTGGATTCCAAGGGCCTGGAACAAAGAGATATACCCAGATGGAGTTTACCGCGAAAAGTGGGACGAGTGGCGGGCCGAATGGTGCTGGATCCAGGAAGCAGATCCTCATCCTTTTTGCCATCCCCGGCGACAGAAGGTGGTCCGCGGCAAGGATTGGGGCGATCTCGCCGCAAAAGACGAGAAGCTCACAATCACCACTACTAGGATCCTCCGCTTGAAGGCTGTCGGGCTGACAATGGAGATGATCGGCTTCGACTTCCTCCGCCGCCGCACCGCCCCTCTGCAGAATAGGGGGAGGCCAGCCTGGGAGTATAAGAACGCAGCGGATGTCATGAGGCTGCGCCCCGGGCTGAACAACAACTTGACTGTTATGCAGCTTGGTGCCCTCCGCCAAAAGTTATTCCAGCGCGAAGACAAGCACCGGCTGCCGGCAAGGATCGTCCCCTTGTGCAACAACTCTGCACTGGGGTAGATCATTGCCTTCTTGCCGATGTTCAACGCCCACGGCCTTGACCCGACCTGGGTCGAGCCAAGCGAGGAAGAAGCGCAGAAATTCTTCGACAATCTGACGGAGAAGCCTGTCCGGCAAGAGTCAGATCTTATTCACGCCACCATAGATCAGGAGGTAGCATACATCGCTACCAGAGTGGAGGAAACGAATCTTGCCGCGGAGGCCGGCAGCATTGGCTTCACAGAGTGGGAAGCCAGCGATGCAGAGGTGGTGGTGGAGGAAAAATCCGCCGAGGAGAGCAAGGTTGCCGGGGAAGAAGGCGGTGCAGTCGCTGAAAACTCATCCGGCGACGACACGGCCGAAGAGGAGACGCGAGAAGAGCCCTCGCCCCCGAAGAAGACAAAGCGTGTCCTTTGAAAAGCCGCATCGGGCGTCCCGGCAAGCCAGCCTACATCGAGCGGTGAATCCCCCGGCAAGAAAGTGGCCGGCAAGACTGGACCGCGGCAGGGGGCTCGTCAACAGCCCGCGCGGCGCGCGAGACCCACTCCAGCGACCACCGCCGGAGCGGCAGGAGGGTCTCGTACAACCGTGCCAGAGGCTGCCCCGGCGCCTGGCACAGCCAAGCGGCCCAGGACCCCTCCTCCGCCTCCCCGCTCAGACATCGCAACGGAGGTCGACTTCGACATCTCCGGCTTCAGTCCGGAGCGGGAGGAAGAAGAGTGAGTACCTGTCACAACTTCCACCTTCCAATCTGCATCAGTCTTACTGACTTACTTGTATTGTTTCTACAGTGACACAGAAACCTTGCTGGAGAGAATGGCGAAGAGGTCAAGGACTTCTACGGGCGACGAGCCCCCGGCAGGCTCCACTAGCGTGCCAGAGACCGTCATTGTGAGCCCGGAGCCTAGTCCTCAACGCAGCCCCCAGCGTAAGTTCATTGTCCCTTTTTCTGTTGGCTGGTGCCGAGGCTTTCATTCTTGTCGCTGATATCTTTGGGTTCACAGGAGAAGAACGGCAACAAGGAGAAGATTGCCCCATTGTGCCTCCTTCATTGACCGCTCCGCCCACAAGCACATCTCCGGCAAGAGATCCTGCCGACGAGCCCGTCCGGATTGAGGAGGAGCCGACAAGCACGGACTACGGCAACCCACCCCCGGCAACCGGAGTTGCCGGGAGAGGCGAACCCACCTCTCGACAGCCCGACGCAGGTACTCGATCGCCTCAGAGTGCTAGTTATTCTTTTCCCCTTACTTCTTTATCTTTGATCACTTCAAAATCTAAAAACTCGATCTTATTCGGACCTCCTCCTTCACCCTTCAGAGTTCTCTGCGATGGAACATATGGACGTCGACGTCGTCATCGAGGAGACCGCCAGGGATGCTGCTGCCGAAGCGGACAGGATCACTGCCAGCGAGGCCACCAAGGACGATGTTGCCGGGGCTGGTGATGCTCTTGACGGGGAGGCCGCCAAGACAGCACAAAAGGAAATCGCGGAAGAACCTGCTGAAGAGGGCGACGGAAGGCTGGGGGCCATACTGACGGCATTCCTGCCGCAGGAGCGCCAGGCGCTGCATCGGCTGCGGAGCCCCCTGTCACTGGTGAGGCGGCCACTGAAGACCAGCCATCAACATCTGACGAGCCCTCATCCAGCAAGTATCTCAAGGTTGGCGAAAACCTATTCATCAACTTGCCAGGGACGGCAAGCACTGAGGCACCAGCCGAAGGAGAAATTTTCGAGGAAATTATTGCCGCTGCCGGGCTTGAAGTTGTTGACGATCCCAGCGCTAGCAGTGGCAAGTCTGAAGAGGATCAGCTCCTTCAGGCCATGGGCGAGAACTTCCGCAAACTCCAGGCTCTCCATCGTGCCCGAAAAGAGAAGGCGGACTCCAGAATGGCAGTTGTCGAGGCAGCCGAAGCGGATTTTCAAAGGCGCGTCACACAAATGCAAATCTGGCACGCCGAGGCCCTTCAAGAGCTGGTTGCCGGTCGAGAACAAGTGAGCCAGCAATGGAATGAGGTCCTCCTGAAGCAATCAGACATGGAGAAGGCCCATGATGAAGCTGTTCAAAGGATCGCTGCCGAAGATGCTCTCCTGACGGGGCGCCGCGTTGCTCTTGACGCTTTCGAAGAAGATCTCACCGCACGTGAGCAGGCGCTCGCCGCCAAGCTTTGTAGCAAGGATGAAGACATTGAAAATCTTGTCGCGCGGCGGACCCAGGAGCTGGAGCAGAAGCACAAGGAGGCGCTCGAAGCTCTAACTGCAAGTCACGCCGGCAAGCTCAAGGAGGCCGTCGATGCTGCCGAAGTCACAGAGGCCGCCAAGAATGAGCTGAGCAACAAAGTGAAGAGGCTGGAAACAGATCTCGAAGAGCACGGCAAGGAGCTCTCGACGCTCAAGGGGGACAGGGAAAAAACCCTCCACTCCTTGGCGGAGATGCAAGTCGCCCTGTCCGACAAGACCAAGCAGCTCTCCTCTGCGGCTGATGATATTGCGGTTCTGGAGCTGAAGCTGACCACGCTGCAGAAATCTCTCGAGGCCGGCAGGGCCCGTGAGAAGGCTCTACTCAAGGATCTCCAAGGAGAGAGGAACCTGCTCAAGAGCGCCGCCGCTGCCCAAAACGAGTACGAGAAGGGAGTGGAGATCTGGACTGGTCGTCTCATCGCTGCCGCGGAGAAGCTTACCGCAGAACTGTCAACCATGGGCTTGTCGAACTTCAGATATTCTTCCGAGGAAAGAATATCCCCAAGCGCCAGATTGACGATGTTCTTTGAAAGCATCATCAACGCGTTGAGGGCGCTCCAGTCTAGCCGGGCGACCCAACTGGCGAACGAGACTCGCCGGCTTTGCCGGGCCGTCCTTCGCAAGGTGCTCCTCAAGGTGGTGCATAGCAATCCCGGCATCGACCTCTCCAGCGCACTCGGCCACCTTCCAAAGGATGCAAATGTTGAGGCGCTTGAGAAGTGCATCGCGCCAATCCTTGAGAAGGTGGACTCCATCAAAAGGATCGAAGGCCAGCGCAGGGATTGAGTGCTCCTCTTTTATTCTTGCCGCCATCATCTCATGTAAAAGACAGTTAAGTCTCAAGTTAGGACTGCGGCAACTCATGGATGTAATATAATTTAACTATGTTTAGGCTCATGCTAGCTACTTTCCTTGTCTGATTCCTTTATGTATGGAGTTCATCCTACGCTTACTGAAAAACTTGCCGGCGCGCAACCTGCCGCGAGCGCTGGGTGCGGGACTTCAGCAGCCTGCTCGAGGCGCAGCGGCCGGCAAGACTCCTTGGCGTTCTCAGTGCAGCCACTTAAATCATTGAGCGGACTCGAAACAAAATAAGGGCGCAACTGATTACAACAAGGGTTCCTTCGCGTGCAGATTTTCCATACAAGGGTCGGAATCGTCCAAGGAAATAACTTGGTAATAAAAGAAGAACTTGCTCTGAGTTTTTAGGACTTAGCTTCCTGTCTTTGTCCTTCCTCTGGCAAGTGTGGATTCCGAACGTCACCAACTGGTATTCATATTTCCCTTCCCCCCGGCAAATGTGCACGCGAGGAATCCTTCTGTCTTTAAGAAAAAGAAAGAAGAGAAAATAAAGAGATGAAACCTTGGCGGTTCGTTAGAACTTACCGGGATCAGGTGTCATACAACATCTTAGACAAACATGCATATATGAACGTGAACATGAGAATCAATAAGGAAATGTACAACACTTAAATTTATTCATCTGTGCTCAGGGTCTGCACCTGGCTTTGTACAAAGGATCACATGCCTTGCCGGCAAGACTTGTACAAAAAGGTGGTTGCCGGGAGCCCTCGGCAACCACGCCTTATGGATAGAACTTGCGAAGATGTTCGATATTCTAGGAATTACTCACTGGAACACCATCTTCGGTCTCCAGGCGGACAGCGCCAGGCCTGGTGACTCGTACTACCCAATAAGGGCCTTCCCACTTTGGCGTCAACTTGTTTGAATTCTTGGCGGACTGAATCCGTCGAAGAACAAGGTCGCCTTCCTCAAGGCTTCGGGCATGAACTTTGCGGCTATGATAGCGGCGCAAAGCTTGCTGGTAGCGTGCAGCTCGCGCAGCAGCCTGAAGACGATTCTCCTCAAGGAGCACAGCGTTATCTTGCCGCAGTTGCTCTTGCTCGAGCTCATCATAAGCGAGTACTCGAGGAGATCCGTATATGAGTTCCGTGGGGAGAACTGCCTCCGCTCCATACACCAGAGCGAAGGGCGTCTGGCCGATGGCTCGATTTGGTGTCGTTCTGATTGACCAAAGAACCGCCGGCAACTCATCAATCCAGCGTCTTCCGTACTTTTTCAGCCTGTCAAAAGTTCTGGTCCTGAGACCGCGCAGCACTTCAGCATTGGCCCTCTCCGCTTGGCCGTTGCTTCTCGGGTGAGCAACAGAGGCAAAACAAATCTTGCCGCCAAGGTCTTGGACGTACTGCATGAAGGTGCGACTTGTGAACTGCGTGCCATTGTCGGTGATGATCCTGTTAGGCACACCGAAACGGCAAACAATTCCTTTGAAGAACTTGACCGCCGACTGCGCTGTCACCTTCCTCACTGCTTCCACCTCCGGCCACTTTGTGAACTTGTCGATAGCAACGTACAAGTACTCAAAGCCCCCGGTAGCACGGGGAAAGGGGCCCAATATGTCGAGCCCCCAGACCGAAAATGGCCAGGAGAGAGGGATTGTTTGAAGAGCTTGAGCTGGCTGATGTAATTTCTTCGAATGAAACTGGCACGCTTCATACCTGGTTACTAGTGCAGTCGCATCCTGGAGGGCGGTAGGCCAAAAGAAACCTTGCCGGAATGCTTTCCCGGCAAGCGCTCTTGACCCTATGTGAGAGCCACACATGCCCCCATGTATCTCTGCCAACAGCTCTAGTCCATCCTCCCGAGGAATGCACTTCAATTTCACACCGTTTGGTCTCTTTCTGTACAGGACGTCATCGACGAACTTGTACATAACAGACCGACGGGCTACTCTTTCCGCTTCTTCTTGTTCCTCAGGGAGTTCACCTGTCTGAAGGAAGTGGACAATGTGCTGTGCCCATGCTGGAGCCTGAGGCTCGACAACTAGGACTAAAGGCATCTCATCCGCCGGGGAAACAGTTGTCTCGACAGCAAGGGCCTGAGGCCCTGCCGGAGCCTGTTGTTCCCCGGCAAGCGTGTCGATCCCGGCAATTTCCTTGCCGGCGGCTCCGGGGAGCTCTGTCGGGAAGTACTGGCCAGAGTTCAACTTTCTTCTCTTTTCTTGCCGCATTGATGGTGCCACGGATGGTTGAGTCAATTGGAGCACAAAAGTTCCTGGTTCCACAGGCATCTTGAGGGCAGCACGCTTTGACAGGTCGTCAGCAACGCTGTTCTCGGCACGAGGGACATGCTCCATCTGCAGACCGTCAAAGCGCTCTTCCAATTTCCTCACTTCATCTACGTAGGCCTGCATCAACGGACTTTGATAGCTCTTGTTGACCTGCCTGATGACAAGCTGTGAATCACCTTTGATAATGAGCTTTTTGATACCAAGGTCTGCCGCGATCCTAAGGCCGGCAAGCAACCCTTCGTACTCTGCAGTGTTGTTGGTTGAACTCTCCCGGGGAAAATGCATTTGGACTACATACTTGAGGTGCTCTCCGGTGGGTGCGACAAGCAGCACACCATCACCGGCGCCTTGCAGCGAAAAAGCCCCGTCAAAGTACATAACCCATTGCTGATCAGTTTCCTTGCCGGGGAGACTTGTTTCTTGAACTTCTTCGTCTGGCGTCGGGGTCCATTCTGCAATGAACTCCGCCAAGGCCCTGCTCTGAATTGTGGAAGTACTTTCAAACTTAAGACCAAAGCTGGACAGCTCCAACGCCCACTCCACGATCCTGCCGGTTGCCTCCGGATTTTGCAAAATCCGTTGCAACGGAAAGCGAGTGACGACGGTGATCTCATGTGCTTGAAAATAATGGCACAGCTTTCTTGAGGCCATAAGGAGGCTGAAAAGCAACTTCTGCACACCAGAATATCTTGACCCAGCTCCTTGTAAGAGGGAGCTAACAAAATAAACAGGGCGCTGCACCACCTTTTTCTTCTGCACGGGTTCCTCTGTTTGCGCAGATCCTGTCTTGCCGGGATCAACCCTTGCTGGGGAAGATCTTGCCGCGTCATCTGGCGGTCCTGCCGCTGATGTTGCCTCCTCATCAGCTTCCCTCTGCGCCACCAGTGCAGCACTAACCACTTGATTTGTCGCCGCCAGATACAGCAGCAACGGTTCTTGTGGTTTAGGTGCGACTAGCGTCGGCGGAGAAGAAAGGTATTTCTTCAAATCTTGCAGCGCCGCCTCCGCTTCCGGAGTCCATTTCATTGGACCTGCCTTCTTCAAAATTTTGAAGAAGGGCAGGGCGCGCTCAGCAGATTTGGAAATAAACCTGCTTAGAGCAGCAACACAGCCGGCAAGACGACGCACATCCTTGACGCGTCTCGGTGCTTCAATTTGCTCAATGGCTCTGATCTTGTCGGGGTTAGCTTCGATTCCCCGGCAAGATACAAAGAATCCGAGGAGCTTGCTGGAAGGAACACCGAACACGCACTTCTCAGGATTGAGCTTCAAGTTGATCTTGCGCAAGTTCGCAAATGTTTCTTCTAAGTCTTGAATGAGCATTGCTTTATCCTTAGTTTTGACCACTATATCATCCATATATGCCTCCATATTTCTATGGAGTTGTGGATCAAAACCAATCTGGATTGCTCTGGCAAATGTTGAACCAGCACTTTTCAACCCGAAAGGCATTCGTATAAAACAATACGTACCACATGGGGTGATAAAGGCGGTCTTCTCTTCATCTTCCTTTGCCATAAAAATCTGATGATACCCTGAATAGGCATCAAGGAAGGACAGGAGATCACAACCAGCGGTGGCATCCACAATCTGGTCGATGCGCGGCAAGGGAAAAGGATCTTTTGGACAGGCTTTATTGATATCTGTATAATCGATACAAAGCCTCCATTTCCCGTTCGCTTTCCGCACTACAACCGGATTGGCCAACCAGGTTGGATGAAGCACTCCTTTGACCAGTCCTGCCGCCTCCAGCTTCTTAATTTCTACGGCAATGAATTCTTGCCGCTCCAAAGCCTGTTTCCTCACCCTTTGCTTGACGGGCCGCGCATGAGGACAGACAGCAAGGTGGTGCTCAATTACTTTCCTGGGAACGCCGGGGATGTCAGACGGTTGCCATGCAAACACGTCGACATTCGCCCGCAGGAAAGCAATGAGCGCGCTTTCCTATTTGTCATCTAGGGTGGAACTTATGGTAAAAGTTCCCCCCATCCCGTCCTCCCTGGCAGGCACCTTCTTGGTTTCCGGCGGGGCAGCCTTGGACTTCTTGTTCTTGCCGGTGGAACTCTCTGGCACGTCCTCGACGGAAGCGCAGCACTCCGAAGAGGCGCGCTTGCCGGAGTTGGTGCCAAGGTTCCTGCCGGTCTTCTTCTTCCCCCCGGGAGTTCCAGCGGCAGGAGCAGATGCCTTGATGGCAGGTGCTGCAACTGCTTCCCGGTAAAGTTGGTCGGCACAGATGAGCGCATCCTTCCTATCGGAATGGATAGTGATGACGCTCAATGGCCCATGCATCTTCAAGATGTTGTACGCGTAGTGTGATGCCGCCATAAACTTAGCCAGCGCTGGCCGACCAAGGATCCCATTGTATGACATGGGGATCTTGGCGACATCAAACACCACCTTTTCGGTCCTGAAGTTAAGCTCGCTGCCAAATGTTACCGGCAGCGTGATCTTGCCCTTAGGCTGGGTTCTTCCCGGGTTGACCCCTTGAAACGTACCCGTTTCCTCGAGATCTTCGTCGGGAATCTGAAGCTTTGTGAGCACATCTGGTGAGATTAAATTTAGGCTGGCCCCGCCGTCAACTAACATCTTCGTCACCTTGAGGTTGCGAATTGTCGGGGAAACCAACAATGGCAAACACCCGACCGCAGTTGTGCCATCAGGGTGATCCTCGGTGTCAAAGATGATAGGCGTGCTGGACCACTTCAGAGGCCTACATGCATCGGGGGACGGCTCTGCCGCATTAACCTCCCGCACCCACTGTTTAAGTTGGTGGTGGGAAGAATGCAGCGAGGCACCCCCATCAATGCACATAGCCTCCGTAGCCTTCTGGAATTCCTGCTCACTGGATTCGTCATCTTCTTCATCATCATCTCCTTCTTTATCTCGGCCCCGAGCGGGCCGATCCTTCTGCTGCTTGGCCTTGCCGCGGCGACCCCCTCGGCCACCGCATTTCTTGTCGGACCCCTCAGCACCATCTTGGGCCTTCTCCTTGTCTCGCCTCACGTATTCGGCCTTCTGCTTCTCGGCAAGCTGCTCAACTTGCCGGCAGTTCTGGAGATCGTGGCCCTTAGTGTGATGGATCTTGCAGTACTGCTTGCCGGAGTTCTCTGACTTGTCGGCAGCCGCCAAGGCCTGACAGGAAGGGCACCCGGCAAGATCCTTGCCGGGGTCACCAACCTTGGCCTTCTTGGCGGCGCCAGGGTTGCCGGACTCCTCGACGGCAAGCACGGCCTTGCCTCCGCGCTTCCTATTCCGCCGCCGGCCTTTCCTTGACGGAGCCGCGGCATCTTCTTCTTCTGAGTCGCCTGTCGCACCAACAGCTTCACCGGGGAGTTTCCTCCCCTCTTTAGCTCGAGCACACTTGTCGGCCAAAGTGTAAAGCTTGGCAATACTCCTGACTTTGTTCATTGCCAGCTCTTCCCGCATCCTGCGGTTACGCATGTTCTGATGGAACGCGCTAATGACAGCAGCAGGATGAACATCAGGAATATTGTACTGCACCCGGCTGAATCTCTGCATAAACTTGCGCAGGGACTCGCCCTCCCTCTGAGGGATGATGTGTAAATCACTTTCTTGGCTAGGAGCTTGGTGGCCTCCAACAAAGGCGCCAACAAACTGATGACACAGATCTGACCAGCAAGAAATAGAATCCTCCGGCAGATGCATCAACCATGACCTGACGTTGGGTTTGAGCACCAACGGGAAGTAGTTGGCAAGTATCTTGTCATCTTGGCCCCCGGCAGCCTGCACCGCAATGGTGTAGATGCTCAGGAACTCCGAAGGATGAGTCTTGCCGTCGTATTTCTCCGGGACCTCTGGCTTGAAGGTTCGGAGATTGGGCCATTGGACTTGCCGCAGCTCACGGGTAAACGCCGGAGGTCCTACCTCGTAAGGCAAGTCTCCTACGTTCCCTGGCGCAGGCTCGTCGACAACCGGCCCCGCGCGCTTATCAGACTGATAGCGCGCTTCCCGCCGCTGCTCGATGGTTGTTCGAGCGTCTTCCTTGCCTCTTTCCTGGAGAACCAGACGCTGATCACGGCGCATCCGTGGATCGGACGACGCCATGGAAACTTCCTCATGGCGGTCGACTTGCTGAGTCGTCGGCCGCCGCTGATGTCGTGGAGGAGAGTGCACTGTAGTTGCACCACCTCCGGTTTTCTCTCCACCGGCTCGCATCGGATCGATGGGCCTCCGCTGAGAGGGCCCTGCCTCTTGTGGTCCATCCTTATTAGCGAAGCCGATAAGGCTCTGGATAGTAGCTCATCACTCCTCCATCTTCTCCGGGGCGGGAGGAAAATCGAGGAGCAGCTGTGCACGTGCCAAGGCTTCCGCTGGCGTAGGTGGTGACGACAGGTGCGAGGTACGTGAGGTGCTCTGACTCCTAACCAAGTTAGAAGGAGCACCGCCACGGTCACGCGACCGCGCGCCACCTTCGCCGGCAGCTCGGTGTGCATGCTGGTCCCGCGCATCTTGGGATCTATGCGCAGAAACCTTTTCGTAGGGACGCCCCGAACCACCAGCGCCATGATGTCGCTCATCTCGCACGACCTGGGCAGGTTGCGAGGCTCGCGCCGGCGCAGGAGCTCCAGCAGGCGCTCTTCGATCCCTAGAGTTTGTTGTGCCACCCGTAGGCAACACAACACCATCTCTAGATCCAGCGGCGCGCAAGTTACCACTGCCACTGCGAACGATACTGCTCGCTTGGCTTGGGTCACCAGAATGCTGCGGGGGTTCCAGTCCTCTTCCTTCTGCACCCACACCATCGCCTGTCTGCGAAGGCGCGGGCAAAACGGACCCGGACGGTTGTGCTGTCGCAACGTTCTTCTTCTTGGGCGGCATGATGATGAAGATGATGAAGGAACTAGGGCGTCGACCACCAGATCAGGTTCACGCAAACCTCAATCCCCCTACCTGGCGCGCCAAAGATGTCGGGGCACGACACCTATGGGATCCCGAGGGACCCCTTTACGATTCGGCGGGGGGAGAGGTGTACGCAAAGAGCAGAACCAGTGATCGACGCGGGAGGTTTTTACCCAGGTTCAGGCCGCTGATCAGCATAAAACCCTACTCCTGCTTTGTGTTCTTATTGATGTTCTTGAGCCCAACCTTCAGGAGCGCTCGCAATGAACAGTACGTTCAGAGAGCAACTACGCATGCAAAATGGGCCAGAAGTTCTCCTCCTCTGTAGCAGTTGCCTTGAGCCTCCTTTTATATGCTCAAAGGGGTCTCCACAGTGGCAAAATGTACATACATTGAGGTGTAAAGTAGCTACAGGGTATCATACCTAACCCCTGACGGATTAGGACAAGCGCATTTAATGCACCGTGAGGTGTCCGTTTAGGTGTCCTCACTTTCTTGGGGATGGAAAAAGGGGCCATCCCATCAGCACCGCTTAAGCTCTCCTCCACTGGCACATTGCCACGCATCCAGAGAAGGACCCAGAATGTCAGGCTTTGTCGCTGTGCTGGAGCGGTGGCATAGTGGCAGAATCTCGCCAGGCGCCGATTCTTGCCGGGTACCAAACCTTGCCGGGCGCCAAGCTTTGCTGGGAACCAAGCCTTGCCGGGCGCCGAGCTTTGCCGGGCTCCACGGCCATCCCGGCAAGGATCTTGCCGGGGAAGCTGGCCTTCGATTTCCAGCTTTGCTTATTTGCTGATTCTCAGATCTCTGACTTGATGATTTCCTTGATGACTTGAATCGACCTCGAGCTGATCCCGGCAAGCCTTGTCGCGAGGACGGCTACAACTGCCCGTGCACAAGTAAGGGGTACTAGTGGCCCAATACTTAGTACACCGACACCATCTGGATAGAAGTGTGCAGTGGAGTAAAACTGCATGACCTTCTCATCACTCCACTTTGTCAGTTTCTGTCCAACAAAGGCATCAACTCCATTCATCCTAAAGCTCTCATGTACATGGGGAAAATAGTCTTCATTGTTGTCATTGTATTTCCAGTCGACCCATTTCATATCACAAACTATGGGCTTCTTGTCCAGGAGCATAGTTTTATAGAAGTCCTGCTGTTCTATGGTGTGAAAATGATAGTCCACAGCAGTCCTTCTCCTTGTGGCATAGGGAACAGTCTTCCTCCATTGTCTCAAACCATGATCCTTTCTCAACTTCAGATTTTCAGCCTCTGGATGATCATCATTATGATCTGGGATCTTGGGCTTCAATTTCCTGAGCACTAGTGGCTCATCATCTACTTGGACTTTAGGCACTGGGGCCTTGTTCTTCTCTGCAAAAGAAATATTTCGTGGATCTCTTTGGAGCAGTTGACTTTGGTGCTTGAGCTGGAGCTTTAGGCTTGGGTGCAACAGGTTTGGGAGCAGACTTGGTCTTGGAAGGAGCAGCACCAGTCTTGATAGCATCAGCCATCAACTTTTGTGACTTAGTAGGAGGTGCAACAGTCTCTTCTTCCTCTTCCTCATCATCACTTCTCCTCATAGAAGGTCTTCCAAGCACTCTGGCTGTAGTAGTTCTTTCTCTCTTCTTTTTCTTTCCATCACCAGCAGCCTCATCATCATCAGACTGCTCAATAGTAAACTTCATAGTTTCTTGAGTTGAAGCTCTGACTTTGGACATTGGAGCTCTTCTAGGTGGAGCTTTCTTCTGCAATCCAAGCTTGGTGGCAGCAGCAGTGCCATACTCTTTCTTCAACACCCTCTTCCTAGAGGTGGCCTCTTCAGTAACAAAGTCCTCATCCTCGCTGTCTGAGGTTTTCTTCTTCTTTGTTTTGGTAGCAGCCTTTGGCAAGTTGCTTGGGGTGCTTCTGCTACCCTCATCATAGCTACCAGAAGGACTAGTGCCTTCACTGAGATCAACCTGTTCCTTAGATCTGTTATGACTATCACTGGCCTCTGACATCTCTGCAACTGACTCTGTGAATAGATGGATGTAGGTAGAGTGGATGAGCATCACAAAATACAGCTGGTTTTTGCAAAAAATGACTCAAAATCTTAACTTTAGTTTTCTGCAGAAGGCATTCGGAGCTACCGATTTGATAATCTCGGTGACAACGAAGCACTAACAGAGTCTAAACATGCAGTTTCGGTCAAACTGAGACGTAGTTCGGTGATTCCGAGATGCTAGGGTTTCACTGAGACATTGCTTTCGGTATCACCGATAAGTATGTTTCGGTCAGACCGAGTTGTACTAGTGCAATGGCCTAAGCCAATCGGTGTGACCGAAAACTTCAATTCGGTCTGTCCGAGATGAGTTCGGCGGAAACCTAACCCTAAGATTTTGCATCAAACCTAATCTAGAGGAATATTTGTGTGGATGAAAGTTTTTCAATCGTGGCAAGAAGATAGGCATTAGCTTTGTGCATTGAATCGGAGTAAGGGACTAAGCACAAAGGGTCGAACCATACCCTAACTCGATGGCGGTTCGCTACAGTGGCAACGGCAGTGAAGAAATCCGTTGACGACGGTGGAGACCAGCGGCAGAGGCGCACTGGCGGAGACAGCGATGATCCAGAGAGCAAGGGGCGGCAGTGCTGGGGCGCGAGCTCGTGCGGTTTGAAGAACTATTCAACCATACGGGTACGCGAGATATTTATACCCAGGCGCTGTCGGTGGCACCGAATGGATCTAATCGGTGGCACCGAGATGTGAAACTGCAGGCAGTTACAGCAACTCGGTGAGACCGAGTGGATCTACTCGGTAGCACCGAGATAGAAAAACCTAGATCAGTCTATTGCATTCGGTGAGACCGAGTTGGAATGGTTGGTTAGGCCGAAATGCATTAGAAGGTTTTGGAAGACAGCCCCTGACGGATCGGTGGCTCCGAGTGCTCCTCACCCGGAGGGTCCAAAAAAGACTTGTTCAAATTTTGCGATGTAGCATGAATAGAGTTTGAGAGAAGAAGAGCATAGATAGCTAGAGTGAGTACTTAGGCATTCTTGTCCATCCATTTGGCCAATAAAAACCAAACAATCAAAACTACAAATGGATATCCTCGAATGGAGAAAATTATGCATCCAACATGCTCACACAATAAGATAGCAAATAAAACATGTGGCAAAGCATGCACAAACACTCTAGCATCTATCAAACAATTGGCGATGACTAGGTCATCTATATATGAGTATATTGACTTAGGAGTCAAATGAGAACATTTGATCATAGGTCATAGTCATCATTTAAGCACAAGTGGGGTTACCACTTTTACATAAAGAATTGTTGTGTTCACATCATTAGAGTTGCTTTAGCTCAATTTTTAGAGCAAAGCTCCCCCTAGATGTGATATCCCCCCTAAGAGGGATGAACTAACCTTGGGTTTTGTCGATGATGACTTCATGTAGATAGTGAAGATGTGGATGCTCAATGTTGATGTAGATCATTTGGAGCAGGCCATTGGAGTGAGTTGCACTTTCAATACCTACAAGGGTTAGTCCCACAAGGAACAATTAAAATATCCATAGACATATAGTGAAACACACATATGATGATGTCCATGAAAGCATTAGGTTACCTTGTCCCTTGTCTTACCAACAAGAGGGTTTGTGACTCCTTGAACTAGTACAAGATATGAAAGTTGATTGCACATGTCCTTGCCAAGATGAATATGAGTGAAGTATGTTGGCGGAGTCACCCTCAAGAACACTCTAGTTCTTCTTCTTTGGGATCCACATCAACTTGATGGGAATCCTTGGAGTTGTAGTCGAACTTGATGAAGTGGAACTTGATGTAGTCTTGGGAACCCACTTGACCATGGTCTTAGGAGCTTCTTCAAATGAATCAATCTCTTCTTGAAGCTTGTCCTTGCCTTTTAGCTTGTGGTCTTGTGGTGGAAGATCATCTTGAGCTTGTGCTCCCTTAAAAGAAGTGGGATCATACTTCTCTTGTTGAGGAACAAACTTCGTCTTGGGGTATTGATCTTCTTCCCACTCAACTCCATTGGCATTGAACTTTCGTTCAAAACCAACACCTTGATTCTTCCGGTGCCTTCCTTGCTTGCGTACAATTTCCTCAAATTGCTTACTTCCGGCAAGGCTCTTCACTACAAAAAAAAAGACACATCTGTGACATTTTGGGCCAAACGAATTTTTTTCTGTCATGCTTATGACACTTCTATGATGATAATTGTGACAAAACCACGTACCATCATAGATGTGGTGGGGTCCTACTTCTATGACAAAAAATCTTGACAGAAAATGGGCTTTTCATCCTGGGCGGGCCGGGGACGCACCTGCATGACATTCTTTGGGCCGTCCATGATGGAAAAAATCGTGGTAGAAGCGTGGGCGAGGAAAATTTCAGGGAGTTCCCGGTTATGGTAGGTCATCGGGGCCGAGCGATGCACGGAGGTTTACACGTTTCTCTCGTACACGTGCGCGCGTGTGTGCGAGGTGTTGGGCTCTAACTGAACCCGAGCGAGGTGTTGGGCTCTAACTGAACCCGAGCGATTGCAGTAGCTACGTTAATGAACCCGAGCGATCGATCCCTGGCTGTTAACTAAACCCGAGCGATTCCTTCGCTACAGCTGCTAACTGAAGCCGATCGAAGATGCCTCTTGATGAACAGTGATCGTTGTTGGGGGTTGGATGAACAGTTGCCGATGGGGGTTGGATGAACAGGACCCCATGGTAGTAGAGGCCATTGCCGCTGGATGAACAGGACCCCGATCCATCGAGGAGGTGGGGGTGGATGAACAGGACCCCGTGGAGGGCTGGTTGAACAGTTGCCGGTGGAGGCTGGATGAACAGTAGCCCGTGAATGAACAGTAGCTGGTGGAGGTTGGAGGAAGTCGATAGTGAATGAACAGTAGCAGGTGGAGGCTGGTGGAAGTCGACGGTGGATGAACAGTAGCCCGTGGAGGCTGGAGCGAGGTAGTAGATGGTGGTTGAATAGTAGCTCGTGGAGTCCCGTTTTGCGGTACGCCACACCCCTCCTGATGAACATGACCCCGTTTCGACCGTAGGCGCTCCAACACAAGTCAGGATCCTCGGTTTTGCGGTACGCCACACCCCTCCCGATCAACAGCACCCCGTTTCGACTGTAGGAGCTCGAACACAAGTCCGTTTCCTCCGTTTTGCGGTACGCCAGACCCTTCCCGATGAACAGGACCCCGTTTCGACCGAACGCGGTCGAACAGAAGGCTGTTTTCCTCCATTTTGCGGTACGCCAGACCCCGTTCTGGCTTTTCTGTCCAAGCCGGTTGGCTCCCGATGAACAGGACGACGTCGCTGTACGCATTAGAGACTTCGCCCATATGTGCGTATGTAGCCGTATTTACTATCTTGCAGCGTGGTTGTACGTACGTGTACACGATATAGACGGGACTACGTGACATGCTACGTCGGCGCCTCTACTTCAACACATGCCGCTCCTTACTCGACCACGGTACATCGCTGTAGAGAGACCGATCGACCGCTATGTATGTACATGTTCGCGGCCAGACAGATAACGCTACCTTCGCTTCAACCTGGTGGGTCCCAGCTGTCAGGGGGGGAAGAAGGCAGTTCCTTCCATGCGAAGATAAAGCCGATGGGTCCCAGCTGTCAGGGGGAACATTTTTTCGTGAAATACAAAGGCCCTTCCGGTAGGTCCGAGCTGTCACGTGGAGGAATCATTATTTTGCACGTAATAAGGAGGCACTTCCTTGTGTGCGGCCATGGACCCAGCTGTCAGCCTCTCCACTTACAATCCTCTTCTAATGGCTGTCGTTCGTTGACCGCCTTGACGACGATGTACCATCCGAGAGCACCAAGGTGGTGGACGACGGCGCGACCTAGGAAGGGAACGACCCGGAGCCAGGGAATATGCAGAAGTGGATGCCCACGCGGAGGAGAGTACGAGGGTTGACTGGTTCGGCTACGGTTTGAGGCTGCCGTCGCCGGAGAATAACAGGGGGTGTGGGTGAGTAGAGGGAAGGCCTGGCCAGTGGTGGGAGTAGGGTGGGGCGCGGTGAGGCCTGCGCGGCAGCACAACCGGCAACTGGAGGCAGGAGCAGGCGGTCCCGCCGGCGCTGGATTGGCGGCTGGTGCAAGAAGATCAGAGATTGAAGAAGCAGCAGGACCCTTCGATTAAAATCCAACGGTCACTGCTGCTAGAATCGTTTGTTGACTAAGTTGACAAAGCCCTGCATCCGCGTCAACTTAGTAGGCCCACAGGTCAGCCTTCGAACCGGTGCGCCCCAGATGTCACTGGGAGGAATCATTTTTTCGTGTAATAAGGAGGCAGTTGCTTGCGTGCGGCCATGGACCATGGGGGTCCCTACTGTCGGCCTCTCCACGTACATCCCTATTCCGATGGCTGTCATTTGTTGAATGTTGACCACGTTGAGCACGCCACGCCTAGAGCACCAACGCGGTGGACGACGGTGAGGCCTAGGAATGGAACGACCCGGAGCCGGCGAAGACACAGCAATGGATGCCCACGCTGAGGGGAGTATGACGGTGTGAGGCTGCGGCGTGATGCTGCTGTCACAGGAGAATAACAGGAGGTGTGGGTGGGTAGAGGGATGGCTAGGCTAGCGGAGGGAGTAGTGTGGGCCGGTGAAGCCTGCGCAGCATCACAGCCGGCCACAAGAGGAGGTAGCAGGCAGTCCCGTCGACGCTGGTTTAGGTGGCTGGAGCAGGAAGTTCAGAGATTGAAGAAGCACGTCGGCCGTTGGATGGACATCCAACAGTCACTGCTGCTAGAATCGTGTGTTGACTGTAAGTTGACAAAGCCTTGCGTAAACAAGTCACCCTCGAAATTTGTGGCGTGTACAGTCCATTTGCTATTATTTTTATAATTTATAGCCCATTTGCTAATTCATATGGAATTTATTGCAGCCCATTTTCCATTTCTAGAATTGCTGCCCATTTTCTGGTCAGTACCAGGGTTAAAATTTTGAACTAAAAAATATGCGAAATATTAAAAATTCGCATATTTTTGCTAGGGAACAAAATATTTTTAATGCAAAAATTAGTAGCCATACTAAAACTAATTTAAAAATAAAGTAATACTATGTTATGTTAAAATCCTATGAAATATAAAATATCAGTGAAGAACAAAAACAAAAAACAAAACTAATTGCCCATTTGCTATACTTTTTTTGGAATTTGCAACCACTTTCATATTACTTTTAAGATTTACTGCCCATACTCTCTGGTCAGGCCGGAATGCGTCCCTCCTCGTCTTCAAAGATTTGCAGCCCAATAAGTCCAAGAAAACAAATAGGCCTAGCTTGGGTATTCTTCAAAAAGAAATAGTGGGCTACCTATTTTCCCAAAGAAAAAACTGTTGGGATGGTCATGTTGTTAGACAGGCCACAGAGACCGCACAACCCAGTTTATAGCCTGCTCCTCTGAACAAATACTAAAAAAAGCATTGAGCAATTCTATCGTAAATTGACTATACATTGACAATGATGTGGGTCCCAGATATCAGCAGGGTGGATTAGAGTAAAAAAAATTAAGGGGTGCATCTGAGTAGTAAAGAGGCGCTTGCTTGTGTTCAGGAGTGGACCTGGTGGGTCCGTGAAGTTGGCTTGAACTACGTCGGTATTTCCCCAAAGAGGAAGGGATGATGCAGCACAACAACGGTAGGTATTTCCCTCAGTGATGAGACCAAGGTTATCGAACCAGTAGTAGAACCAAGCAACACTACGTAAATAGCACCTGCACACAAAGAACAAATACTTGCAACCCGACGTGTTAAAGGAGTTGTCAATCCCTTTCGGGTAACGGCGCCAGAAATTGGCAAACGGACGGGAGATAAATTGTAGTAGATTGATAGATAGATCGCGAATAAAATAAAGTGAAGCAAAATATTTTTGGATTTTTAGAAATATAGATCCGAAAATAAAAGTGGCAGATAAATAAAAAGGCAAATAGCAAAATATATCTGAAAATATATGTTGAGAAAATAGACCCGGGGGCCGTAGATTTCACTAGTGGCTTCTCTCGAGAAAAATAGCATACGGTGGGTAAACAAATTACTGTTGGGCAATTGATAGAACTTCAAATAATTATGATGATATCCAGGCAATGATCATTATATAGGCATCACCTCCAAGATTAGTAGACCGACTCCTGCCTGCATCTACTACTATTACTCCACACATCGACCGCTATCCAGCATGCATCTAGTGTATTAAGTTCATGGAGAAATGGAGTAATGCAATAAGAACGATGACATGTTGTAGACAAGATCTATTTATGTAGAAATAGACCCCATCTTGTTATCCTCAATAGCAGCAATACATACATGTCGGTTCCCCTTCTGTCACTAGGATCAAGTACCGTAAGATCGAACCCATCACAAAGCACCTCTTCCCATGGCAAGAAAAATCGATCTAGTTAGCCTAAGTAAACCAAAGATTCGAAGAAGAAATACGAGGCTATAAGTAATCATGCATATAAGAGATCAAAAGACTCAAATAACTTTCATGGATAAAAACATAGATCTGATCATAAACTCAAAGTTCATCGGATCCCAACAAACAAACCGCAAAAAGAGTTACATCAAATAGATCTCCAAGAGACCATTGTATTGAGAATCAAAAGAGAGAGAGAGAAAGCCATCTAGCTACTAACTATGGACCCGTAGGTCTACAATGAACTACTCACGCATCATCGGAGATGCACCAATGAGGATGATGAACCCCTCCGTGATGGTGTCTAGATTGGATCTGTGGTTTCTGGAACTTGCGGCGGCTGGAATTGATTTTCGTCAACCCCCCTAGGGTTTCTGGAATATTGGGGTATTTATAGAGCAAAGAGGCAGTGCGGGAGGTGGCCACAACCCACCTGGGCGCGCCTGGGCCCCCAGGCGCGCCCTGGTGGGTTGTGCTCCCCTCGGAGCCCCCCTCAGGTACTTTCTTGGCCCAACTTGTGTCTTCTAGTCCATAAAAAATCACCAAAAAGTTTTGCTGCGTTTGGACTCCGTTTGGTATTGATTTCCTGCGAAGTAAAAAACAAGCAAAAAACAGCAACTGGCACTGGGCACTATGTCAATAGGTTAGTCCCAAAAAATGATATAAAGTTACTATAAAATGATTGTAAAACATCCAAGAATGATAATATAACAACATGGAACAATAAAAAATTATAGATACGTTGGAGACGTATCAGCATCCCCAAGCTTAATTCCTGCTCGTCCACGAGTAGTTAAATGATAAAAACAGATTTTTTGATGTGGAATGCTGCCTAACATGTTCATCACATATTCTTTTCTTTGTAGCATGGACATTTGGACTTTTATATGATTCAAAGCAATAGTCTAGTTTTGACATGAAGATTTCAATACTCAAGCATATCAACAAGCAACCGTGTCTTTCAAAATATCTACACTAAAGCAAGTTATCCCTAGCCCATTATGCTCAATCATTGATCCATTCATGAAACACACTCGCATATTAGCTACACCCAATGCTCAAGTACGATCATAGTGCCCCTTAGTTGGTGCTTTATAGAGAAGATGGAGACTCAAAATAAAAATTGCATAAAGTAAAAGAAAGGCCCTTCGCAGAGGGAAGTATGGATTTGTAGAGGTGCCAGAGCTCAAAGCAAAAAAATTAGAGATAAAACATTTTGGGTGGCATGCTTTTCCTGTCAACAAAACTTTCCATGCTAGATATATCATAGGCGGTTCCCAAACAGAAAATAAAGTTTATTCCTTTTTCCACCATACTTTCACTTTCCATGGCTAGCCGTATCCACGGGTGCCTTCCATACCAACACTTTCCAAGGAATTTATTATTTGACAACATAAAGTAAATTCATTTTTCATTTTGGGACTGGGCATCCCTAATACCTTTGCCGTACTCTCATGCAATGACAAGTGAATAAACACTCATCTTGAGAATAACACATCTAGCATGGAAATATATCAGCCACCCCCTACCGTTTCATGAGCGGTACGAGCACACAAAAGAGAAATTTATTTTGAAATTAGAGATGGCACATACAAATTTGCTTAGAACGGCACGGAAATACCGCATATAGGTAGGTATAGTGGACTCATATGGCAAAACTGGTTTAAGGATTTTGTATGCACAAGTAGTGATCATACTTAGTGCAAATGAAGGCTAGCAAAAGATTGAGAAGCATCCAACCAAGAAACGAAAAATCTCATAAGCGAGCATTAAGCATAACTAACACCGAATAATGCACCACAAGTAGGATGTAATTTCATTGCATAACTATTGACTTTTGTGCTTGCATAGGGAATCACAAACCTTAACACCGATATTCTTACTAAAACATAATTACTCATCAACATGACTCACATATTATATCAACATATCGCAAAACTATTACAAGGAATTAAGTTTATTTTGCCCAATGATCTTCATGAAAGTTTTTATTATATCCCTCTTGAATATCTATCACTTTGGGACTAATTTCATTTGTTGCTTTTGATAACTCAAACAAATCTAAGTGAAGAACATGAGCATAAAATTTTCTTCTCTCATAATAATTTAAGTGAAGCAAGAGAGAATTTCTAAAAAATTTTACTAACTCTCAAATAAATCTAAGTGAAGCATGAGAGCATTTCTTCAAAAATACTAAAGCACATCGTGCTCAAAAAGATATAAGTGAAGCACTAGAGCAATTCCATAGCTCATAAAGATTTAAGTGAAGCATAGAGAGCAATTCTAACAAGTCATAGCATAATTTTGGCTCCCTCAAATAGGTGTGTCCAGCAAGGATTCATGACTTAAAATAAAAAGCAAAACAAGCAAATACTCATTTCATACAAGACGCTCCAAGCAAAACTCATGATATGTGACGAATAAAAATATAGCTCAAAGTAAAATACCGATGGTCGTTAGAAGAAAGAGGGGATACCACTTGGGCATCCCCAAGCTTAGTTGCTTACTTCTCTTTGGATAATGGCTTGGGGTGCCATGGGGCATCCCCAAGCTTAGGCTCTTCTTACTCCTTATTTCTTCATCCATCATAATCTCACCCAAAACTTGAAAACTTCAATCACACAAAACTCAACAAAACCTTCGTGAGATCCGTTAGTATAAGAAAACCAATCTTTACTTTAAGTACTGTAGAAAGACCATTCAAATTTTTTTCTTGCATTATATCTACTGTATTCTAACTTTACCATGGCTTATAACCTCCAATACAAACCATAGATTCATGAAAATAAGCACACAATGCAAAGAAAATAGAATCTGTTAAAAAACAGAACAGTCTGCAAAGATACGAATTGTTCTCATACTTCTGTAACTCCAATTTTTTTGAAAAATTAGGACAACAGAGGAAATTTGTATATCAATCTTTTGTAAAAAAATTCAGAATTTTTTGTCGCTTATGTGAATTTTCAAAATTGTTTTACTGGACTCAAAAGTTTATGTTTTCCAACAAGATCAAATCAACTATCACCAAAGCTATCCTAAAGGCTTTACTTGGCACAAACACTAATTAAAACACAAAAAACACAATCATAATAGTAGCATAATTGTTCAAACACTCAAGAACATTAAGAAAAAGTCAAAAATATTTTTTTTTCATTGGGTTGCCTCCCAACAAGCGCTATCATTTTATGCCCCTAGCTAGGCATTGATAATTTTGACGATGCTCGCATGAAAGAAAAAGAATTGAAACACAAAGTGAGCATCATAATACATGTTACAAACACATTTAAGTCTAAAATAATTCCTATGCATAGGAATTTTATAAGCAAACAAATTATCAAGACAAGAAATACATAGCATATGCAAGGAAGAAGAAAGAAACAATAGCAATCTCAACATAACGAGAGGTAAATTAGTAACATGAAATTTTTTACAACCATATTTTCCTCTCTCATAATAATTACATATAGGATCATAATCAAATTCAACAATATATCTATCATATAAATTTTTCTCTTCATGATCCACATGCATGCAAAGTTGACCGTCTTCCAAAATAGTGGGATTATCATCAAATAAAGTCATGACCTCTTCAAGCCCACTTTTATCAAAAAATTCATAAGATTCAACATACTCCAAAGTAATGGGATCATTATTACCTAGAGTTGACACTATTCCAAACCCACTTTCAATATTATCGCAAACATATTCATCATGAGGCTTAAATAAATTTTCAAGATCATAAGAAGAATCACCCCAATCATGATCATTGCAATAAGTAGTGGACATATCAAAATTAGCATCCCCAAGCTTGGGGTTTTGCGTATTATTGGCATAATTGACATTAATAGAATTTATAGCAAAATCATTGCAATCATGCTTTTCATTCAAGGAGCTATCATGAATCACTTCATAAATTTCTTCATCACAATTTTCAGATTCACGAATCTCAAGCAAAACTTCATAAAGATAATCAAGTGCCCTCAACTCACTAGCAATTGGTTCAGCATAATCAGATCTTTTGAAAAGATTAGCAAGTGGATGAGGATCCATATCAATAGATTTTTAGCAAGCGAAGATGCAAGCAAATAAAAGTCACATGGTAACATAAGCAAAGGTAGCAAACAAGATTGCAACCAAAAAGATAGATCTGACGAGAAAACGGCGAACGAAAAAGAGGGCGAATAAACGACAAATTTTTGTGAAGTGGGGGAGAGGAAAACGAGAGGCAAATGGCAAATATTGTAAATTGCAAGGAGATGAGATTTGTGATTAGGAACCTAGTAGATGTTGATGATGTCTCCCCGGCAACGGCGCCAGAAATTCCTTTTGATGTTGGCTTGAACTACGTCGGTATTTCCCCAAAGAGGAAGGGATGATGCAGCACAACAACGGTAGGTATTTCCCTCAGTGATGAGACCAAGGTTATCGAACCAGTAGGAGAACCAAGCAACACTACGTAAATAACACCTGCACACAAAGAACAAATACTTGCAACCCGACGTGTTAAAGGGGTTGTCAATCCCTTTCGGGTAACGGCGCCAGAAATTGGCTAACAGACGGGAGATAAATTGTAGTAGATTGATGGATAGATCATGAATAAAATAAAGTGAAGCAAAATATTTTTGGGTTTTTAGAAATATAGATCTGAAAATAAAAGTGGCAAATAAATAAAAAGGCAAATAACAAAATAGATCTGAAAATATATGATGAGAAAATAGACCCGGGGGCCATAGATTTCACTAGTGGCTTCTCTCGAGAAAAATAGCATACGGTGGGTAAACAAATTACTGTTGGGCAATCGATAGAACTTCAAATAATTATGACGATATCCAGGCAATGATCATTATATAGGCATCACGTTTAAGATTAGTAGACCGACTCCTACCTGCATCAACTACTATTACTCCACACATCGACCGCTATACAGCATGCATCTAGTGTATTAAGTTCATGGAGAAACGGAGTAATGCAATAAGAACGATGACATGATGTAGACTAGATCTATTTATGTAGAAATAGACCCCATCTTGTTATCCTTAATAGCAACGATACGTACGTGTTGGTTCCCCTTCTGTCACTCGGATCAAGCACCGTAAAATCGAACCCATCACAAAGCACCTCTTCCCATGGCAAGAAAAATTGATCTAGTTGTCCTAACTAAACCAAAGATTCGAAGAAGAAATACGAGGCTATAAGTAATCATGCATATAAGAGATCAAAAGACTCAAATAACTTTCATGGATAAAAACATAGATCTGATCATAAACTCAAAGTTCATCGGATCCCAACAAACACACCGCAAAAAGAGTTACATAAAATAGATCTCCAAGAGACCATTGCATTGAGAATCAAAAGAGAGAGAGAAAGCCATCTAGCTACTAACTACGGACCTGTAGGTCTACAATGAACTACTCACGCATCATCGAAGAGGCACCAATGAGGATGATGAACCCCTCCGTGATGGTGTCTAGATTGGATCTGTGGTTTCTGGAACTTGCGGCGGCTGGAATTGATTTTCGTCGACTCCCCTAGGGTTTTTGGAATATTGGTGTATTTATAGAGCAAAGAGGCGGTGCGGGAGGTGGCCGAGGTGGGCACAACCCACCTGGGTACGCCTGGGCCCCCAGGCGCGCCCTGGTGGGTTGTGCTCCCCTCGGAGCCCCCCTCGGGTACTTTCTTGGCCCAACTTGTGTCTTATGGTCCAGAAAAAGCACCAAAAAGTTTCGCTGCGTTTGGACTCCGTTTGGTATTGATTTCCTGCGAAGTAAAAAACAGCAACTGGCACTGGGCACTATGTCAATAGGTTAGTCCCAAAAAAATGATATAAAGTTGCTATAAAATGATTGTAAAACATCCCAGAATGATAATATAACAGCATGGAACAATCAAAAGTTATAGATACGTTGGAGACGTATCAGTCCATACTGTCATACTCATAACTATAGTCCTCTCCCGATTCACTATGTTGACACGGCCGGACAGCGGCGCCGCTGCGAGCGCACCAAGGCGGAGGATGACGGCGAGGCCTTGGACGGGAATGAACAAGAGCCGGGGAACATGCGGCAGTATGGCCGTACAACGGAGGGGAGTACGAGGGTTCACTGGTTTTGGTGCGGGGTAGGCTGCCGTCGCCGGAGAAGAATAGGATGTCGGGGGGGAGTAAAGGGATGGCCTGGCCAGCATTTCAGGGTACGACAGGGCGGCGATGCGTGCACAACAGCGCAACCAGCCGTAGAAGGCGGGAACAGGCGGGCACATTCAGAAGCCCTGGGATAAAGTGGTGTCGCCAGTGTGTTGGGCTGGGTTGGGCATTCTTATCAAAAAATAATAATGGACCAGAACTATTTACGACGTTGACTACGATTTGCATGGGTCCGCTAGTTGCAGGAAGAAAATGGTGGGAGAAAAAAGACTGGTCGCTATCTTTGCCTAAGAATAATATCGACTGAATGTAACGACACTCTCATAGGAAATAATATCCTCCTGTTAAAATTTGACTTTTCAAATTATAAATTTAAAGAACTGGTGCATGAGCATTTAGCTTTATTTATTTATTTATGTTTAGGGGACCATGAGCATGTACCTAGGACGGATTCATGTGAGAGCCTCCCTTCCAGTTAATTATGGGCTCCTCTATTGGGCCTTCATCACTGGGCTGCATGTGATCGACAAGTGGAAAGTGTGTTCCGTACCAAAAATAGTATGCGCTACGTACGGGGCACTAAAGGATCGGACCGTGCAACGACTTCCAAAACATTGTGTTTGTCGTTCTAACAACACATTTATTCAACCAACAGACGAAATATATTACTGATTGTACATTGAAAACAACAGCAACAACTACTAGGGCTGGGGGTGCAACAGAAGCAGTAAGCAGGCCAGAAGAGTAAAGACGCAGCTCTCTCTTCCAAACCAAACATCAGCCAACATTACAAAAGGGCTACCAAAAAAGAACAAGTGTATGCATCAAACTAAATAAAGATCCTACTACACCAAGTGTACGCATCTAACTAACTGGCTCAGTTAGACGTTACTATTTACTAAGCTGTGGAGATTGGCTGTCGGCTTGAACCAGATGGGTGCCTGATGGGGGAAACTCCAGCCAGCAGGTCGAAGTCTGATACTTGCGACCCTCTCTCCTACTTTGGGCTGCAGAGCATGGTGGCACATATCAGGGTATGGTGCATGGAGAGACGCATTGTACGCTGTGTACACACAGTTTTGCCTGCTGAATGAAACCACGCTGCCATCATGATCCTTGCCGTCGGTTATCTCCTAGTTAATCAGATAATTCAGTCCAAGAAATAGAGAGCGTGTACCAAGGCTACTTACCGGCATCCAGTCAAAAATTCCTGAAGGCCCAGAGAAGCTGGGATCCTGCTCAAAGACCTTGCAGTGACTGTGATTGTATTCCGCAAAACAACACATCCAATACATGCGAACGATCATCAATCGTTCGCCGTCATCTGATCGAGCCAGGAACCACCTGCAACTGCCATGCCGCTTTTCTTTGAAAGGTTCTGGGATTAGGAAGGGTAGGGACACCAGGCGGCCTACATCATCATATCAAGTTGGAGTCAAATAAAAAAGAGCTCATACTATAGTCAATATTAAGAACAACATGTTATGAGCATGAATATTTTTTCAGTAAATGTTGACAGTAATATAAGCAAGCCATCATGATATGATAGGAAAGTAACATACTGTTGTTACAACCATTTGTAGCGATGAATGGAGTAGGCCAGCAATACGTCCAGCCATAGAAGGAGTCCATAGCGTAAATGAAGCCCTTGTGTTCAATAGCATCAGAGAACCATGGAGGATGTATGATCCTACGATGGATGTGCAGATTTATCCACTTACCGCAGTGACCTGTCAGATAGGCGAGACCGCGGTTGAAGAACGCAATTAGCCTAAAGTCTTTATAATTCACAGGTCTTGTGGGCACTTGGCAAATTACAACCTTGAGCAAATCAAACTTGGTATCATGTTGGCTATTGTAAGATTCGGAGTATTCTGGGCCGCGGTGCCAAAGCAGTGCAGTGTTAATCGAAGGAAGGGGGATCAATCGCCAGGTGTAGACCTCCACGAGCATCCAGCTGCCGCGACTATCGACGAGCACCATCCAAGACATGTTCATGCCGACCCAGTACATACCATTAATGTAGTTGAGGGTGACGGGGATCGGATCGCAGTCGAGGGGGTTGATGCTCGCCACCCTACGATCGTTCTATTGCGTGACATGTTGTTTCTGAAGATCAGGTGGCATTAGCAAGTAGGGAGCTGGCTTAAAAAGCTCCGGCCTGAGGGCTTTGAGTAAATGGTACAGCCCCAACGAGCACGCGGCGAGCGGCATGGTACTGAGATTGTCCACATGCGAAACAATGAGCTTGATTACCTCTGTGGGGAGCGAATACCATCCACTCTTTCGGCGGACGCTGCTCGGTTTTGCCATTGTTAGTGTTTGGGTTTCGGAACAGGGGAGAGGCGCCTAGCGGGGATGGAAGATTGGACGATTATGTGCGGACAAGGATGGAGAAGTGAATATGTGCTGCGGGAAGTGGACAGGTGATGATGACGATGTAGAAGCAGCACGCCGCTTGACTTATGAGACACATCCCAGCAGCGTAGGGTCATATCGATGCCAGACAACTTGCTTGAGTGATCACAGTACTAGTACAATAAACTACAATACCTACTACTATGCCCGAGTAGTACTATAGTGGAGTAGGACTCTGCTCTACTACTAGCACCGGAGGAGTAGTATTATATTGTAAAATAGTTACAAACTTTGATGCCCGAGCATGGAACGACTACGAACCGCCATCGGTGTTAACTCGAATCCCCAGCAAAGGTTCGCTGGGAGACATGGCAGTTGCAAATGCCCGCAACACAGTTACAGTTTGTGTGTAAGGGTGCCGGTTTTGTCAAATACTATGGCATAAAAATAGGCCACCGTCGGATGGAAATCTGACGGTTATGTGGGATTCGCCAGGATTGGGCTCGTGGCGAACAATCGCTTGCTATCATTACTAAAAAAAGGTTAAAACACCCAGGGCTAGAACTTGCACCGGCTGACCACTAACAATGATACTAACATAGTTGTAAAATGGTCACAGAACGTGTCTACGTTGTGTTTGGAATAATATGCAAACTAGCAAGATGCCCGTGCATTGCATGGAACATCAAGATGCATTTTTTTACAAAACACCTGTTGTAATTGACCCATGCAGGAGTAATCCCATGTTTAAAAACTAATGATATCTCGAGAATTTCATCGAAAAAATGGTATCTCAAGAATTTCATTGAAAAAATGATATCTCGAGAAAGATGAGAGATAAGGTGAGGAGGAGTGGGGCACGGTGGTGATTGGTGGTCGGACTTAGCGGAGGCATGGGGATGGACGACACCGGCAGCGGCCACCATGCCAGATTGTTCCAGAGGGTTCCTTTTTTAAATTCTCAATAATGAAGTTATGGGAGATAAGGATGAACGAGAGAGGTGCGGGTATCCTTTTGCAAAATTATCATACTTTGCTTTTTATCCGTAAGATACAGATCGGATGCTCTGTATTGCAAGATGGTAGGCACCGTCACCAACTCGGTTTTTTATAAGAACTAGCAATGTGCCCGAGCGTTGCAACGGATCCAAAGTAGAATAGTACTTGTTCACAAACTTGAAAGAAAACACTCTTGTTTTGATATACATATACCACTAAAAATATATTACGTTTCACTCAAAATATATTTCTCGAGCTGTTTTGATGATGCGAGGGAGGGATGTGGTTGCTTTCAAGATAATAAGGGGTTTTCTGCAAATTGGAGCACAGAAGTGGGCTATTGTTGCAAAAATGCAACAACTTACCTCGCAGCCATTAGATGCAGATCTAATGGTTAGAAATGACGGATGGCAGACACATCATCATCACCAACCGAGTCTTCTATAGGATTAGAGAAACTAGCAAGATGCCCGTGCGTTGCACGGAATATCAAGATGCATTTGTATGAGTAGTTTATCTTGTGGGAGAAAAGGATGAACGAGGGAAGGCCTTATTTGCAAATGTGGAGAGGGGTGTGGGTATCTTTTTGCAAAATTGCCATAGTTTCCTTCCTATCCGTCAGATCTATATTGCTGGATGGCAGGCACACCATCATCACCAACTCTGTTTTTTATAAGAGTAGAGAAAAGTAGAGAGTAGAGATAGAGAGTAGAGAGTAGAGACTAGTAAAAGAAACGGAGGGAGTACACCATCTACCGCTTCGTGTGCTACTCCTGCACTCCATTCGGCGGGCGCAACGTCCCCTACAGCCACTCCCATTTCATGGACGGCCTGGTCGATGCCTGCAAGGTGCCCTGCGTCTACAAGAGTTTCGGCTGTGAGAGGTACATCGACCAGCACTCGCTGGCGGAGCATAGTTCTAGATGCGCGCACGCGCCCTGCTACTGCTATGAGTGCATGCCGCCGTTTGAGGGCTCACCAGCGAGCCTCGTGCATCACCTCACGGCACCGTCCGGCAATCACTACTGGCCCGCGGTGAACATCAAGTACGAGACGTGCTACCCGTTTGCCGTGCAGGAGTCGCTGGAGGATCACCGCCGCCTGCTAGTCGCAGAGGGGGACGGCAGCGTCTTCCTCTTGGCCGTGGGCACCGACAAGGCCCACGCAGGCTACCACCCCGTCTCTGTAGTGTGCGTCAGGGGCAACGCCGCTGACGCTGACACGAGGCCACTGTACTGGTGCCTGCTCATTGTTACTACCCCTCCGGCGTACGAGGGCGACCTCGGCGCCTCCCTCACGCTGAATGGGACTGTGCCAAGCTACTCCGTTCCCGGCAATGTGGAGATGGAAGAGGCCTGGTATGATTTTCACCCCAAGATGATGCACGGGGACTCCAAGAAGGTTCACCTGGGCATATGCATTACCAAGCTAACTGTTCATCATTAGTCTTCGCTCAATGTAAGCCGCTGTCTAAGCATGTGGACACTTCTTATTTATATAGTATAGAACCTTCCATGCATGATCTTGCTCTATTAGAGTATCGCGCTTGAATAAAAGTGTATCCATTTATGGTTTAGTCTAGAATCTTCCATGTATGCTTTTGCTCCATTATTAGAGTTCTTGCTTGCCATTTATGCGATTAATTGTGAATTTTTACTACAATAATGGTGAAAGACTTATGATGAACCATTTATTACATCTCCTCTGCCCCCTCCCAAGTCATCCTGATTTACATTCATGGTGGTCTAGAAAAAATAAAAAAAATCGATACTCAAAAAATAATTCTTAAAGATCACTTCTTGCAAAGCACAACAAGTGTTATTTCTTCAAAAAAATTGGATGCAGGTTTTGAACGCTTTTGTTTGCAAAAGATACTTTTTCATCAATTTAGCCTACATTTACTATTCAACCGGATGCTTGTGAGCTCTAGAGAAGAAATAATATCCGAAGAAACCTATCGATACTCGTTACACATGACATGACCCCCACATACTTTGTCAAAATAAACAACTCCCCGATCAATGCATTTCACTGTTCTGTGCAACGCACGGGCACCTTACTATATATAGTACGACCATAAATTTAACTAACATTATATATAGTACGATAAATGCTCATGCATGTCACCAAAAATTATATCATTGAAAACTATGTTCAAATACGATCCAACAATATAGTTTTTGTTGACATACACTAACATTTTGACAGTTAAATCTTCAGTCAAATTACATGGGGGACTAATAAACCATGACGGAGGTAGTACTAGTGTAGAGGGCGGCGCTGCACGGGAGTCTCACCCCGCTCGTGCGCGGCAGTAAAGCCGTCATATCACAAAACCCCTCCACTCCCAGTAATAAGTGGCCTAGTAAAATAAACGGACAAGCAACCATCATATCCCCCTGTCCTTTTTGCATTTCATCTCTCTGCATTGACTTTGTCCGGTTCATCTCGCACACTTGATCCCTAGCTACTACTCCTAGTATCTCTACCTACTACTCCTAGTACTCCTAGTAGTACTCAAGTTGGAATTCCAATTGCACGGCACAACTTGTTAGGCAAAAAAATCGATATAGGGTGTACGAAGCGGTTTGGGAATTTACATGCCTTCCCGACCAGTGAGATACTCCGTACAAAGTACGATAGAGAAATAACCACAGAGAGAAGGAAGCTAAAGTAAACATTCAAGCGAGCATTTTTGCATTTCTTTTGCATTGAATCATTCCACAAGCTTGACTAGTGTTGTTCTTCTACTTTTACAAAAACCGCATCGTAATGTTAAAACGTGCATTTGCACGTGTGTGTATACATAATAGTAGTAGTACAGTCTACAAACATATATATAGAGAGACGTGTACTACGATATATAGTTAAGTTTGTGCTATATGCACGTACTTACAAATGCTTACGGATACACAAGGTTTCCAAACTTTTCCTTTTATCTCGTTTAAAAAAAAACTTTTCCTTTTACATACTTAATTAACGACGCTAATAATTCCTGAACGTTTGAGATTTATCATTTCCGTCCCAAAACTAATGAGATCGCCTTACGACACTAAATTATTCCTAATAAAAGCCACGACGCTGGGTGGAGCGCTTGCGGCGCGCCACGAGTGCCCTGGTGCGCGGCCGTTTCCCAGCCCGGTGGCACAACGCCTCTTCCTCGGCCTCGCAACTCGCGAGGTGATGATTGGCGGCTTGCCGGCGGGCGAGCGCGATCTCACCGGTCTGGTGATCCGACGCCAACAGGTACTCCTTCTCGCTAGAAGCGGGCAGCCGGTCCACATATCGCCAAGCGTAGATGAGGCGCTTGGGCCCAACTGCACTCAGGGCTTTGGCACGGGCGTCCTCCGCCACCAACACGGCCCTCGCACGAGCCTTCTGCCAAAGAGCCGATTGCCTGACTCTCTCGGATGCGACATAGGCCTGCCAGGCAGCATGCCTCGCGGCGCACTTCTCTTCCTCGGCCATCTTCTCTGCCCCTCTTCTGGCGCGCTCTGCCGGAGGTAAAGTCTCCCACAAGGTGACCTCCATTTCTTTCCAAAGCTCCTCTAAGCTATGGGGCTCGGCGGGCGGCGCGACGTTCTGCTCGTAGCGGGGAGCCGACGCGTCCTCCGATGCGTGTGGTGGCGAGAGTGGGAACGCCGACGCGTCGCGGCGAGGAGCGGAACACCGACGCGTCATCCTCCACTAGTGGCAGCGAGGAACGGAACGCCGACGTGTCCTCCTCGACTAGTGGCGGCGAGGAACAGAACAGCGACACGTGACCCTCCGCGCGGGGCAGCGAGGGGCGTCTAGGGCTTGGGAGGGGCGATGCCATGGTGGTCAACGGGTCCTTAATTGAGAGGGAGGAGGAGGAGATAAAGGCGATGAACATGAGCGTTCTTCCGAATGCCGTGGGAGGCGCAGTAATTTTAGTGAGCAATGCCACATCTACGTAAGATATGTTGCGTGATTAACATAACAGCTATGTGGGCATATTTTTGTTGGAGTAAATTACGGGGGAGGGGAGGGGTGGAAATATTGCTGGTCACAACGGATTGGACGAGCGTGGGGGGAGGAGAGTCATGCATGCATATTGTTTTCACACGGTGAGGAGTGGTGGGACTGCCGGAGGGAGATGGAGAGTCAAGCATGCAGATTGTTTTCACACATGATGGAGAGGAAAAGATTTGGAGATTTGTGAAGAACGGGAGCATTAATTGAGTACATTTGCAGACTACAAAAACTATTCCACTGCCTCTATCTTCGTAAAGAGTAGGTGAGATTTTTGAATCGAGCCCTTTAAACAAGAAGGGAGGTAGTAGTAGTACTCTAACCTTGTTGTGATGGCTATATATGACATGGCAATATCGATAATGCACCTGGACGGAGGAACTAGTCTGCATAGTGCATATAAGTTTTGTGTGAAGTCAAAGTACCTCTACTTTGACCAAACTTATAGAAAAATGTATCAACATTCATAATGTCAAATCAATATTTTTATATTAATTATGAAATGTAGTTTCATAAAATATATTTGGTATTATAGATATTGATATTTTAAGTATAAATTTGGTCAAACTTTGCAAACTTTGACTTGACACAAATCTTACGCGGAGTAAAAAGGACCAGAGGGAGTATCATGCATGCGGAGTAGGCAAAAAAAATTCTCATTTGTAGCCTTCCGAAGTCTCAAAGGTCGCGACTGCGCGAGCGAGGCGAAGGTCATGGGAGGAGCGACAGTTGACGGAATTAAGTGAAAGTTTAATGCACGTGCCGGCATGGATGCGAACACGCAAAAGCTATACCATTAGGCCTATGATGTGGGTCTAGTAGACATGACATCTAGTGGGTCCCGCATAGTACTCGAGAACTCTTTGGGGGCATACAATCGTTTATCCACCGGGCAAGCCACCACCCCCACGCCATTCACACGCCCTACTCGTCCGCATCTTCTACCTTACAACAGTTCGCTCCCAGTCGTCTCGTCCTTTCACATTACACCAGTTCCACTTCTCCTAACCCGCCTCCAAAATCCATGGCCTCCCAAATCTCCATGATCGGTGGTGAGTATAAGGTTAGAACCATCACCGGCGACGAGTTCATCATCATCTACACCCGTAGATCCGCGATGGTGGAAGCATGCCTTGGTCGCTTCCTACACATGTTCGAAAGTTCAAAGGATGAGTGGGTCGCTCGGCTAGATGTTGAGTACACCACAATCCTGGAAAAGGAGAAGCTTCTAAAGGTGGCAGAGATGAAGAAGCCCGCTGTGATCCAGGTTTGCGTACATAACGTGTGCTTGGTCTACCACATATGCCATGCCGACGTTAGGTGCCAGGATTTTGAGTTCTTCCTCAAGGACAAAAGAGTGAAATTCATTATTGTAGACTTTACGAACGACAGGACAGTCCTGAATCGGATAGGCCTCGTTGTAGGCCAGCCCTTCGATCTCTAGAAGGAAAGCCTGGTGTCCTCCTGTCAGCCTTCAATGCTGACCCTGGCAGCAGCCATGATTGATCCTTCGTACGCTGAACTGAAGAAACCTCACCCCAAGTTTCATCATGCATGGGAGTCGAAGACAATAGATGAAGATCACATCATGTACGCAGCAACGGATGCCTACCTTTGCTTAAATATCTACAAGGGTTGGATGAAGAAGCAGAGCCCAGTGTACGGCTCAAGCAAAGAAGTGTCAGCGATGAGGACGAAGTCGAGGACGTGGACGAGGACTCCGAGTAAGGGGGCAGTGCCGTTGCTCATGCTGGTTCTACTGCAGTGTCAAGAGGACTAGTTGCTTAGTTTTATTTCAAGGGTGTGTTGTGCTGAGCCCCCAGCAGAACTATGTTATGTTCTTTCTCGTTATTTGAACTCTTTAGTACGTACAGTAGTACTACTAGTATGTCTTACTACTGTTCTTCTTGTAGTTGGTACTACTACTCGTATCTTCGCGTTCCTACTGTACTTAATACGTACTAGCAGTATAATTTGGGTCAGTCGATTTGTGAAAGAAGTTCGACGGAGCGAAGGAAGAAGATGGCAGAGAAGCTACCCCAGTATCTATATTAGGGTGGCAGGGTGCCCATGATCTATCTTATGAGTGTTTGGTGTGGAATGCAGTTCGCCGGAAAAAATGGATCATGCCCGGGGTTAAACGGATGGCGGGGGGTGGGGGGAGCATGGCGGTGGCAGGCGGTTCAGGGGAGGGCGGGGCAGCGGCGGCAGGCGGTTAGGCCTGTGGCGGGCTGGCGGCTCGATGGTTGAGAGAGAAGATGAACAATGCATCATTTTTGAAGGTTGGAGAAGCCCTTCTGGCCATCCATGTTGCATCCGAGGCTCACAAGAATCGACTGACCCAAATTGTTCCTTCAGATTGCATGATCCACATGGCATTGAAGGTCTTGAGGGTAGATTCCATGTCCGCACCCGGTTTGCGGGCTCGGCGCGGGCACGACCGGCTTCCACCGCGACAACCACCATGCGAGCCTCCTCCGCGCGGGCGGAGACGCCAATGACATGCTAGCTCCACCTCGCCGGCATGCTGGAGCACGCGCTCGTCCTCCTCCTCTTCGTAAGCTGCGGGCATAGACGCGGCTCGACCTGCTCGCGTGCTTGGCAGTGCGGCGTCATCGCGAGGAGGGACTGCAGATGATGTGAGGGGTTCATATCCTCTGCAGTACCGTACGGTGCTGTAGTGCGGATGACATGTGGGGCCGGGTCCCACATGGCAGCGATAGTACTGCACCGTACAGTACTCAGCGACTGTACGCATGAATGGTGGCGGCGGCATATTGATGAGTGCGGTTATGGGAGCTTGGTAATAGGGTTGGTCAAACTTAAAAAACACCATACTAGTACATGTAATCCTGTGCAAGCGCGTGCATCGCGGCCGCGCCTATACACCACATTAGTTAGCACATCATTGATACGGAATCATGTGCAAGTGGGTGCACCGCGGCCACGCGGTCGATCGAAAGGTGCGTCATGGTGTCGCGCTGGAAGGACATCGACCGAACCTTTTTGTGTGTGTGAAAACAATCCCCGAATATTACTCTACTTTTTTTGCTGGAAAAGTTCCTCACGCTACAATATTTCCATATATTTGTATTTAGCTTCAGTTCGTGATTATTTGGATTTGGGCATTTTAGGTGCCCCCTACAAAAAAATTAATAGAGATTTTGTTTGTGTAACGGAGAGAGAACGCGTGTATGTGTCTACATGTGTGTTGTCGCGGAAGGGCAATGTGGAGACGGTGTGTGTGTGTGGGATAGTCATAGAGAGGGGTGAACGTGCAAGTGATCAGTATTAGTGAGACATAGAGATACACCGAGATGTTGTGTATACATGAGAGAACGGTCTTCTATTTGTGTTTTTTGTGTGTGCGTGTGTGTGAGAGAGAGAGGAGCATCCGTAACACAACAACCATCTCTCTTGATTCGACCGTCCCTCACACAATCGCATGTAACACATGCATCAACGCACACATTTTGACACCCTCACCCAGCCCCTGCCACCTCAAGGCCCCTACATCACTCTCTATCTCGCACACACAATCTCTTCATGAAAACCCTATTTGGCATGCATGTACCTCTTTGTCACATACACACCATGTACCACGCACACACATATTTCTCTCTCGCTATGTCTCTTTGCCTAGCAAACACACTCCCCATAGTCCTATCTTTGTATCTTGCACACGATGTCTCTATATTGCTTTAAACATTGACGCACACGATGTATCTGTCTCGCACCATTAGCCTCTCTCGCATGCTCACAATGCACACACATTCTCTCCATAGGTTTGATTTCTCTCAATATTTGACACACACACAACCCCCCCCCCCCACACACACACCACACTATCCATCCCCATCCAAGGTTATATAGCGACCCCTATCGCTTGTGCTTATCTGCACCACCACATGCACACCACCTTGATCTTCAAGGAGGGCATCGGGAAGAACGAAGATGATGACCAGACCGCACTAGAGACCGCGGGGCCATTTGGAAGCATGATGACATGGCGATGGCTGAGTAACTCCCCCCTCTCTCCCTGTCGATCCCTCCTGCACAAAATTATCAATCCCTCAACCCACAAGATTCCCCTCTATTCCACGTTCTTTTGAGCTCTCTCATCAAACCTTTTGTCTCTTCTCCTTCCACATGTACAAAATCTCAATGCACACACATCTCACTCCCTATATATTACATGTCTCTATCTTACTCACAGACCTAACTTCTTCCTCTGTATACATCCCTCTCTTGCACACTTCCTCTCTCTCTCTCTCTCTCTCTCACCCACATATATATACAATCTTTCCTGTCCTTTGTCTCTTTCTTCCATTGGGTGTATATCCTATGTGTTGAGCGCACGCATCTCTCTCCCGCCATTATTCCATGCATCTCCACAAACTCTCTACGTTTCATTCACACATTGGGATGTGTTCTGAAAATTATTTTAGACCGGATCATGTAGAGTTATTGTTGGTTTTGTTGCATCCAACAAATTAATAACTATGAAATGCATTTAGATTTTCATTTGAGTTGGATTATGTGAGTTTGAGCATATTGTGAAGTACTGTAGACCTGGTATTCATCTTGGAATTCAACAATGATTCTAAATATTGAATTGTACAAACCATTACATTCGAAGTCAACAGCTTAATATATTTATTTCATAATTACAACAGATAATTAATGGCACGACAAACTAAGAAAATAGATGTGTACTCCCTCCATTTTTATTTAAGTCCGCGTATTAGCATTGGTCAAAGTCAAGTTTTATAAACTCTGACAAAGTTTATAAACAAAAATATTAACATATACAATAACAAATCAACACCATTAGATTCATTATTGAATGTACTTTCACGTCATACAGATATATTATGGTAAATGTTTATATTTTTTCGATAATCTTGGTCAAACTTTAGGAAGTATGACTTCAGTAAACCTAATATGCAGAATAAATAAAATCGGAGCGAGTACTAGTAGTACTCCTAGCTCCTCAGCCCAATCACCCAACACGCCAGACGGGGAGCGGGGATTACTAGTACAGTGTTACAAATTTTCAGGTCGGCGGCAAAATCTCCCGCTTCCATCGAGATCTCCCGCGACTCAGATTCGACCAATGCAAAGTTACCATCATACCCTTGGTCGAACAGGCGGACGGATGCTGGTTGGTCGGGGGCTGTTTTGGTAACTTCACGTTCACCCCAACCATCCAACCCCACCCCGCCACCCAGAGTACTCCTCATTATTACTCCCCATTTTCTATCCCCACCGCAAAATAGACTTCTCCACGGCACCGTAGCACCTTCCCTTCATGCCCCTCCCCTTCTTCATCGGCGCACTCATCCACCACAGCGCATCTGCCTCATCGACGATGTCGTACGCCACACTGGAGCCGGTCCGCCGTCGCCGTCGTACACGGAGCCGCTTCCCCGGCCCCGTCTTCCACGGTCTCAGATCTGCTTCCCGGAAGCCGACGCCAAGCGCAGCAGCACCACCGTCATCGACAATGAACTGACTCCCGTTGCCAACCATGATGCACAGACGCCGCCGCGACCTTCGTACTCCTCCTTAATTGGTAATGTCTATATTGATTCTCTAAGCGGTACATGTGCAGTTCCGGTTATGTTCATAACTACCCTTCTAATTTCCTATCTACTATTGTTCCGGTAAAAGTAATTGGTTATAGCTTGCATTGTCCAACAGAATATCATCTTGTAGTTGTGCGTCGCTCCTGTATTGCACTGTGTTTGGGTAGGTTCTTCATTTGTAACAAGTAGTGTCGCAAATGATGGAAAGTTTTTTAGAATCCCTTTGAGCTGACCCCCCTGTTCTATTCACCCAAAATGAAACCACAATGTTGTTCTAGCAAAGTTGAAGAGCCACATAGTAGGATATTAAAAATCACTCGTGCTAACATGGCAGATGAGTGCTTTAATGTTGCCCACAAGATGCATGAGTAGTACTATATTTTTCTTGCCATGTTGAGATTTTAAAACTACGAATGCGAACATGCAGAGGAGCAATGAAGACCAAATACGGGATGTTGGGGACATGTTCAAGGAACGTCGCAAGTTAAAGAGGAGCTGCACTGAACCTGTAAAACGAGCTTTGGTAAGTAAAAATCTTTCAATTTCTTTGACATTGAGAACCTGACTAGCAGTGGTGGATGTTTTGTGTGTCTGTGATGGTTTCGTTAATGAAATTGGAGGGAGCCCCCTCTTTTGACCATTTTTTTTACTTTGACATGGTATGTGTCAGGCAGCAGTAGTGAACACAGGACCAGACCAAGCCCTGGCAAGCCCCGAGCCAAAAGCAGCATCAAACCACGTTGTCTGCTTGGCTAGGGTTCTTGCCATGCAATCCAGCAGTGTGGCAGATGATTAAACAATTTCCTGTACACTTGATTAGTTTGTAGGATCTCAATTTACTCAGACGACCCACCGTGTCGTAGGATGAATCTTTTGTAATTTAGTGATGAAGCTAGTCACTCAAACACGCGTACAAACGCCCTGGAGATCATTTGGTTGCCGGTTATTTTGCTGCAGCAACCCTTGGCTTAGTGCACCCCTCTGCTGGTTGATACGTGTCCAACGTATCTATAATTTTTTATTGTTCCATGTGACGAAGACATGTACCTAGGGTAGGGTAATAGGCCTGACCTAGACACCCTTACCCGAGGACACTGCCCTAAGGCCAAGGACATTCAAAGGATAGGACCATCTACCGACTGAAATCGCCACAGGGTGCAACCCACTCCACCAACAGTTCACTCGGATAACCCAATTCCATTTGACCAGGGTGTACTCACTCGACCACACCAGAAACCACTCGGAAGATAGAAGATCTAAGGTCACTCAGGATGGCAAGGGTCAGTCGTTCACTCCGTAGTCTTAATGATCATTTATTTGCCTTTATTGCTGGCATTATCAGTAACGTCCTGTCTTTATAGACATTGAACCCCTTGTAACATGGGATGGTTGGGGTCCTGGCGAACTCTATATAAGCCACCCCCTCCTCAGGCACAAGGGTTCACACCCCCTGTAACTTCACGCATAATTCAATCGACCAAGCCTCCGGGCACCGAGATGTATGGTTGTTACTTCCTCCGAGAAGGGCCTGAACTCGTAGATCTTGCGTGCACAACCTCACCGTAGCTAGGATCTTGCCTCCTCATACCTACCCCCCATTCTACTGTCAGACTTAAAACCACGATAGTTGGCGCCCACCTTGGGGCTGGTGTCTTAGTGACTTTTCGGTGAGGTTGCGATTTTTTCCGATTCCCATCATCATGGTTTCGGGTGGAGGTTTGGCTGAGGGCCACGAGATCCATCTCGGCGCGCTCGTCTTCATTGCCGACGACTCCGCCTGGCTCCAGGAGGCCCCCCTCGACGTCGAGACGTTCCCCGTCCGCGGGGCGACGCACTTTCGTGCATGTGTCCGCAGCGTCCTTCTGCGGCAGCCGTCGACCCAATATCGGTCGTTTCCTACGGCGTCTTCGTTCCCCGTTGTTTGCCGTCACAAGAGATCCGGTCGATCGCGGCTTCAGCGGTGGGTGAAGCATGCAGTGGCACGTCAATCGGCCACCCCTCAAGTCGCGGCAATCGAGCCCGATGAATCTCTCTACGGCCTGTTCGATCTGTCGACTGGCTCCGTCGAGACTCTGTCCGAGTGCGACAGCAGCGATCCTGCGGCGGAGGTCCTGATGGTCGACACGCCGCGTAGCCCACTTGGCATGCGTCGCAATGGAGGCGGCGATGGCGGTGGCGATCCGTTGCGTGTTCACGAGGAATACCACCCCGAAACCCTCTCTTCACAGCGGAGGGAGGAACTTCACCGCCGTAACGAGGAAGCACTCCACACGCCCATCGTCGGAGAGACCTCTGAGGCTCGGGCCTTGGAGGCAGCGCGCTTGGCCACTTTGGCTGAACGCACTCGACTGGAAAATCTTCAGCATGCACTCGACGAACATGCTCGGTAGCGGATTCCTGAGTCCAGTCGATGGCGGCAATTGTTCCCTCCTGAACCTCAGGTATACCGCACTCCGATTCAGAATCTTGCAGCCGCAGCTCGTATAGCAGAATCCATCCAGCCATCACAGTCAGAAGCTGGACGAGGTTTGATGCAAATCCGAGCTCTGCTTCGGGCGGCAGGAGACCAAAACACTGCAGTATCACAGTCGCGTAACATAATCCATAGCAGATCTGTGGTGGCTGACACAGTTCAGTCGGCTCACAGCCTAAGATTGCCTCTGCGGCGTGAGGGGCGGGTGCATCGCCAGGATCAGCACTTGGGTCGGATCCACGAGCAGTACGATCATCGACTCGGCCGTGATGACCGCCGTCGAGCGCCTACACCCCCTCCGAGAAGCGGATCATATGTGCCCCGGCACTATGATGACAGGCACCCGTACAGCGGAGGGCGGAGGACGCCGGTCGAACCAAGAGAGCCAGGGTTTGATGCGAGGTCAATTTTAGTGCAAGGTTTGGTCGACAGGAACCGAGCACACAGAGAGGGGCAAGGCAGGGATCGCCCGAGTGGAAGCAGGATTCATGTTTCGGGTCCCGAGTGTTTTAGCAGAGCTATCAGAGCCGCTGAGATCCCCCCAACTTCAGGTTGGCGACTGGGGTTAGTAAGTTCACCGGTGAGTCGAAGCCTAACACTTGGCTGGAAGATTACCGAGTGGCTGTCCAGATCGGCGGTGGAAATGATGAGGTAGCTATGAAGCACCTTCCTCTCATGCTGGAAGGGTCGGCCAGAGCTTGGCTGAATCAGTTGGCTCCAGGCAGTATATTCAGCTGGGAGGAGTTAGCCCGAGTGTTTGTCAGGACATTCGAGGGCACATGCAAACGACCTGCGGGGTTGACAGAATTGCAACATTGTGTACAGAAGCCGAATGAAACTCTGAGGGATTACATCCAAAGATGGACCACATTACACCACACAGTAGAAAATGTATCTCAACACCAAGCAGTTTGTGCCTTCAAGGAAGGCGTTCGGTATCGAGAGCTTAACTTGAAATTCGGTCGGACAGGAGATATGTCTCTGACCCGAATGATGGAAATAGCCACCCGGTACACTAATGGTGAAGAAGAGGACCGACTCCGCAGTGGGAAGGGCAAGCCAGTCGCCCAAGACACCGGAGTGGGTCGGAAGCAGAAACACAAAGCCGAGCCAGCAGGTCCAGGTGAAGCTACAGTTGTAACTCAAGGGAAATTCAAGGGAAAGCCCAAGGGACCCTGGATCCCGAAGAAGGTGAAAGATCAGGCTGGGAACAATGTGTTGGACTTGCCATGTCACATTCACACCAAGAAGGATGAAGAGGGAAATCTGATTTATCCCAAACATACCACTCGACAATGTCGGCTCCTGATCCAGCAGTTCCGAGAGAAACAGCTCAATGAAAAGGAAAAAGAGTCTGACAAGGATGGTGATCAGGAAGAAGATGATGAAGGTCTCCCTAACGTCAATTCCACTTTGATGATTTTTGCTGACATTGAGAGTAAAAGTCGACTGAAAGTCATCAACAGAGAGGTAAACATGGTTGCTCCGGCAACGACGACATATTTGAAATGGTCAAAGACTCCCATCACATTCGACCAATCTGACGACCCACCGCACATTGCCACCCCCGGGAGGCAAGCGTTGGTGGTCGACCTGGTTGTTGGGGGCACTTGACTGACCAAAGTCTTGATGGATGGTGGCAGCGGCTTGAACATTTTGTATGCAGAGACTCTTCGTGGGATGGGCATTCCGATGTCCAGGCTCAGTGAGAGCAACATGCGGTTCCACGGTGTCATTCCAGGGAAGAAAGCTGATTCACTCGGATAGATCACTCTTGACGTGGTTTTCGGTGACTCAAAGAATTACCACAAGAAGAAGCTGACATTTGAAGTTGTGGATTTTCACAGTGCCTATCATGCTATTCTGGGCAGAACTGCATATGCCCGTTTCATGGCTCGACCGTGTTACATGTACCTCAAGCTGAAGATGCCTGGCCCCAGGGGCATGATCATGGTCACTGGCAATCGGCAACGAGCAGAAGAGTGCCTCCAGAAGGGCTCTAAGATTGCCGATGAACAGATGACAGCGATTGAAATGGAAGAATATAAGAAGACTGCAGATCCGAGTGATTTGTTGCGCGCTAAGAAGCCTGCTTTCGAGTCTGCATTTCAGTCATCCGGTGAAACAAAGCCTGTTCACATTCACCCGACCGATCCCAGTGCTGCACTGACTCATATCTCAACAACACTCGACAGAAATAGGAAGAAGCGCTCATCCAGTTCCTCCGTGAGAACTGAGACATCTTCGCATGGAAGCCGTCTGACATGCCGGGTGTACCCAGGGGGCTGGCTGAGCACCGTTTGCGAGTCGATCCAAAGGCAAAACCCGTGAAAGAGCACCTCCGTCAGTCCGCTGCGGAGAAGAGAAAGGCAATCGGCGAAGAGGTGGCTCGGCTTTTGGCAGCTGAGTTCATCCGCGAGATTTACCACTCCGAGTGGCTCACCAATGTTGTCATGGTTCCCAAGAAGGACGATTCACTTCGTATGTGCATTGATTTCAAGCATATCAATCAGGCCTGCCTGAAAGATCATTTTCCTCTCCCGCGCATCGATCAGATAGTCGACTCAACTGCGGGATGTGAGCGATTGTCAGGACCGGTTTTCCAATAAAACATTTATTGAAAAATCGCCCCTTTCGTCAGACCAGTATAGAAAAATCTTACTGGTAGACAAATCCTTGATACAGAAATCCAGAAGTACTAAATATATTACAGGGTTGAGCTGAGGCTGCTCAACCATTTATTACAAGCACGCCAATATTTCACATAAAGGCGGATATGACACAAAGGGTATGGTGGCATAACTATTGACTCGCAATAAAAGTGGTGGTGGATATGTCACAGAGAAGTGGGTGACATGACTCCAAAATCTTACAACTCATCAAGCGCCGGAGTGAGGCTCGATGATTTTATTAAGGTAGCGGAAGCGTATATAATACGGGTGACCAACTCCAGGATCGCAAGGGACTGACTGGGACTCCTCTAGGCGTCGGACTCGCTATCGTACTCTTCATCCATAAGACCGCCTTCGTCAACATCTGGCCAAATCAACAAGCCAGGTGAGTACTTTGAATGTACTCGCAAGACAGTTTGGACATAAGATATAACAAATGCAAACATGATGCACATGAGCAGATTAGTAATGCACACTCAGGTAATAATTTTGCACCGCAAAATAAATAAAAAGGAATTCAGGCGGTAGTCCTCCCGAAATCCCAATAAAATAGCTGAAGACCAATCGGGTGTCTGAAGCGACGCCTCGAAAGGTAAAAAATAAAATTAACATGCCGCAGTCGGGCGTCAGGGCGACACCACATAAAGGGCTTATACTGAAAAGTAAATGACAGTACGTACCACAATCGGACGTCTAAGCGACATCTCGAAAAGGGCTTATAATGAAAGTAAATAACAAGGATGCCACAGTCGGACGCCTGAGCGACATCACATAAAGGGCTTATAATGAAAGTAAATAACAAGGATGCCACAGTCGGACGTCTGAGCGACATCACATAAAGGGCTTATATCCAAAAGTAAATAACAAGAATGCCACAGTCGGACGTCTGAGCGACATCTCATAAAGGGCTTATATCAAAAGTAAATAGTAAGAATGCCACAGTCGGACGTCTGAGCGACATCTCATAAAGGGTTTATAATTCATCATTCGAATTCGAGTAGTCCGTGGAGGTAGCACCATCCTACGGAATACTCGGTACATAATCATAAACAGGTTAGTCCATCCACAGGAATAACATTCAGCCGGGTTTACCACTGTCAGTTAACAAGTTTGTTCTTCAGAGACTGTTACTGGGACTGACACTGAGACTGACACTGATAGGTCAACCAACGTCCTTGACCGAGGTCTTGGTTACTCGAATGGTTTTGACTCTGCAGAGTTTGTACTCTTACCCACAGCCAACGGATTTCAATAGTCACAAAGGACTAGTTCCGTTTATGGTATTTTAGAAGAAACACATCTAACCAGTACACACCCATTTCACTTTCCGCTGCCAGGAATCACCCTAGACAACGTTCAAGAAAAACTCTAAGACGGGGAGGCCAACACCTCGAATAGCATGGGATCAAATTTATATCGCGCGCTCTAAGGGGTGCCCCCCTCTCGGTCCCAACCGAAAACACCCATGCCCCCTGATCGGATGATTGGCTTTAATCCAGGGCCATGGAACCCTCATTCCGGCCCCTCTATTTGGTGTGTACCTGGAAAGAGGTTTGCAACTTACTAAACCGCAATCTTTGCAGAAAACATGTGGTAGCACGAAAAGGGGACGAACGGGAACAAGACTCGATCCACGTCAACACTGGAGTTAAACAGTTGATATAGAACTGGCATGCTTCAACAATACCAGCTTGCAACCTATCATGCCACCACATGATCAGGTTGTCTCACCATCTTATGAACACATCAAGTTTCGAAGCTCACTTGCAGCTTGCTTTGCATGGAATATAACATTCAACAAATGCTTATATAAACATGCCATGAGAAATCCACTCAAGCAAACATGAAAAACACTCATCATTTCAAAGGTTCAAACATGCTTGCCTGGTTCGGAGTAGTCGGAGTCTAGCTCGGCAAGGTTGGCGGCACCGTCACCTCCTTCGGTATCTACGTTATAAAGAAAAATCGGGAACTAACGTAAATACCGTGCGTGCATAAAAATTGTTCCAAATATTTTTCAAATAATTATGATAAAAAACTAGACATAAAAATAAATATGACAGAAAAAGAATCAACTCAAAATCATCTTTTGTTTAAAAGTTATTGAGGTTTTAGTCCAGGGACTAATCTGTTATAAACAGAAAATTATCCAGGGGCTATTTAAAAAAAACAGAAAACGCTTCGGTTGGAATACGCCTTCCAGAGAAGAAAATGCACCCGACCCGAAGGCGCCAACAGAAAACGATTTCGAAGAAGAAGAGGAGAGGCTGACGAGGGGTCCCTCATGTCAGGTTTGAAAATCCCACCGGCGGCAGAGGCGAACGATGATCGCCGGCGGTGATCGATGGCGAACCAGAGGAGGGTAAGGGTATGGTTGCACTCACAGGTCAGTTCCACGTCGGTGGGTGGTGGAAGTAGGCATCGGGGAGCACCATGTCGACGGCGGCTTCCACTCCGGCGGACGGTGGTTCGGGCGAGCTCGGATTCGTCGGAGGAGAGCTGCCAACACCGAATTAAAGCTCGGGTTAGAAGAGGTGGTGGACTAGGAGGTTGCTAGCAAAGTTTGGGAAGCGGGGGCGCACTCACCAGAGAGGATTTTGCCGGAGCCAGAAGCGGATCGGGGCGGCCGGATCTGGGGAAGAAGACCCTCCCGAAGCCCTCTGATGAGTGGGGCGTGGTTCTGAGGAGAGGTGGAGAGGTGCTGGGTCGATGGGTGGTTCGGGGCCTCTATTTATAGCCGGCCCGAGGTGGTTGCCGAAAACAGGATAACTCCGGCGAGTGATTATGGTGAGGCAGGGGTTGGATGGAAGGATTAGGCGACTGTGTGTCTTCGGATTGGTCCACTGGCACCATTCAATGGTTAAACCTGGTTGGATTTGGCCTGCTCCCGTGGTCTCGGCGGGACGGAGCTCACGGGCTCGTCGGCGGCAGAGAGCACGCTCTGCGCTTCTCAGGCCACGGCAACGATTCTGTAGCGTGCTCAGAGCAGGAGGTGAACATGCGTAGGCCACCAGTGGCTCGGGCGGTGCGGAGGACGGCGTTCTGCAATGCTGGCTTCTGCCAGCCGCCACGGGAGGTACTGCCACTGCGGAAGGCGCCGTCGTTGGCGCGACAAGTCGCCACCGACGCTCGCAACCGGCCAAGCAACCGTGCGGCGCACTGGATAAGAAGGGGGAACAGGGAGCAAGGTGCCAACGCGTGCACTGGCGAGATCGACGACGAGCTCTGACGAAAACGACACTGAACCCTCTGAACTTTCTAAATTTTGACAGGAACAGTGCATGCCAGCTGTTCGACGAAATGTTTGACGCACGTGGAAATTTTTTCTTGAGCTGAAACTTGGAGGGGTGGTCTCTTGGTGCATCCAGAGACTACCTAAATTTTCTTAGAATTATTGGAAAAGGAAAAGAATGAATTTCACCAAAAATGGCAAATCTGGTCCAAACTTGCAGCAAGCAAATTTTGAAAATTTTGAACTGTGGACCAACAGCTCTTGATGGATCTAGGTTGAGGGTACTAAGGACTAGCCAGAGGAATTTATTTGGGACCAAAGCTCAAAGCAATCAGATACTTCCTTTGTAAACTTGAGGGGTCCAAAATAAATTACAGAAAAAGGTTTGAGGATAAAATCAATAGAAACAAAATCTAAAAGAGGTTGAAACTTGCTGGAATTGGATGCTTGGCTTGACCCAAAGTAGGGAGGAGGGTTTGAGAAGAAATTTTTGAAATGCAAGTCATGATAAGAGAGTATTTTTGAATAGGGAAGTAGAAATCCAAAAATTATAGGAATTCTTTTTGATAAAAGAATTAGTAAAACAATCCCTGAGTCTTTGTGTTGAACCAACACATGTTCAAAACCTTCAAGACCAAAAATCAAGATTGGGAAGAACCCATAAAATATTTGTCATAAAAGATTTGAGAAGGAGAGTCTTTTAGAAAAATTGAAATAACCTCCTTCCAATCAAATAAAGAATTTGATAAAAATCAAGACCAAAATTTTGGGGTGTTACAGCGATTGTCCTTCCTGGATGCATATTCCGGGTACCATCAGATCCGACTGTATGGACCTGACGAAATAAAAACAGCTTTTATCACCCCATTCGGGTGCTTTTGCTACATCACCATTCCCTTTGGTCTCAAAAATGCTGGTGCCACATTCATGCGCATGATACAGAAGTGTCTGCTAGCTCAAATCAGTCGGAATGTGTAAGCATACATGGATGACATCATGGTTAAGTCGCGCAAAGGTTCCGACCTACTGACTGAGCTTGCCGAAACCTTTGCCAATTTGAGAAGATATGATATCAAGCTTAATCCGTCGAAGTGTACATTTGGAGTTCCAGGTGGAAAGTTACTCGGTTTCCTCGTTTCCGAACATGGGATCGATGCAAACCCAGAGAAAGTTGGTGCAATCCTCCGAATGAAACGCCCTGTGCGTGTACACGACGTTCAGAAGCTTACTGGTTGTTTGGCCGCTTTGAGTTGATTCATCTCTCGCCTCGGTGAAAAGGCATTGCCTCTTTACCGACTGATGAAGAAATCTGATAAGTTCGAGTGGACTCCTGAAGCTGACGCAGCGTTTGTAGAGCTCAAAGCCCTGCTTTCCACCCAGCCAGTGCTTGCTGCTCCAATCAGCAAAGAGCCTTTACTGCTTTATATAGCAGCCACTGGACAGGTTGTCAGTACAGTACTCACGGTCGAGCGGGAAGAAGAAGGTAAAACCTACAAGGTTCAACGCCCAGTGTATTATATTTCTGAAGTCTTAACTCCATCCAAGCAGAGATATCCACATTATCAGAAGCTTGTCTATGGAATCTACTTGACCACGAAGAAGGTTGCACATTACTTCTCAGATCATTCGATTACAGTCATCAGCGACGCTCCGTTGTTAGAAATTTTGAACAACAGAGATGCAACTGGCCGAGTGGCAAAGTGGGCGATTGAACTGCTTCCGCTGGATATCAAGTTCGAGGCAAAGAAAGCGATCAAGTCTCAAGCGATAGCAGATTTCCTTGTCGAGTGGATTGAATAATGGTTACCGACCCAGATACAGTCGGAACATTCGACTATGTTCTTCGACGGGTCCAAGATGTTGAATGGTTCAGGCGCTGGAGTGGTCCTGGTATCTCCACGAGGCGACAACCTCAGATATGTTCTCCAGATTCACTTTGATTCCTCCAACAATGAAGCTGAATATGAGGCACTCTTGTATGGGTTGTGTATGGCCATTTCACTCGGCGTCCGCCGCCTAATGGTTTACGGTGACTCAGATTTAGTGGTTAATCAAGTGATGAAGGAGTGGGACGTCAGGAGCCAAGCTATGACTGGTTATTGCAATGCGGTGAGAAAGTTAGAAAAGAAATTTGAAGGGCTAGAGCTCCACCATATACCCCGACTGAAGAATCAAGCAGCTGATGACTTGGCGAAGATAGGATCCAAGCGGGAGCCTATTCCCAGCAATGTGTTTTTGGAGCATATTCACGCACCATCAGTTCAAGAAGATCCCTTCACAGAAGAGCCCGGACCCTCCTAAAAGTTCCACTGATCCGACTGAAGTTGAAATCCCAGCTGTGGTCGACTTGATCATGGAAGTTTTGATTGTTATTCCAGATTGGACAGTGCCGTATATCGCATATATTCTCAGGAAAGAGCTTCCAGAGGATGAAGAAGAGGCTCGCCAGATTGTCCGTCGATCCAAAGCCTTCACAGTAATGGGGGAGCAACTCTTTAGAGAAAGTGTCACTGGGGTCGTTCAGAAATGCATCACTCCGGAAGAAGGCCGAATGATCCTCGATGATATTCACTCGGGAACCTGTGGTCACCATGCGTCTTCTCGGGCCATCGTGGCCAAAGCGTATCGAGCAGGGTTTTATTGGCCGCGGGCAAATGAGATGGCAAAGGAGATAATTGACAAATGTGAGGGCTGTCAGTTCTACTCCAACATGTCCCACAAACCCGCTTCAGCCCTGAAGACCATTCCACTCGTCTGCCCATTCGCTGTTTAGGGTTTGGATATGGTGGGACCTCTGAAGACTGGCAGGAGTGGCTTCACCCATGTGCTTGTAGCAGTCGACAAGTTCACCAAGTGGATCGAAGCTAAACCTGTCAAAAACCTGGATGCAAGTACTGCGGTCAGCTTCATCAGAGGGTTAACATTTAGATATGGAGTCACACACAGCATCATCACGGATAATGGGTCGAACTTTGATTCTGATGAGTTTCGAGCTTTCTGTGCATCCCAAGGTACTCGGGTCGACTATGCTTCAGTCGCCCACCCTCAGTCAAATGGACAGGTAGAAAGAGCGAACGGTTTGATTCTCAAAGGTCTGAAACCTCGATTGATGCGCGACCTCAAACATGCGGCCGACGCTTGGGTAGATGAGCTACCGTCAGTCCTTTGGGGATTAAGAACAACACCAAATCAGTCAACTGGTCGAACCCCCTTCTTCATGGTCTATGGGGCTGAGGCTGTGCTGCCAAGTGACTTGCTTCACAGTGCGCCCCGAGTAGAACTTTTTTCAGAAGCTGAAGCAGAACGAGCTCGAGAAGATGATGTTGATCTTCTGGAGGAAGAAAGAGAGATGGCCTTGATCCGATCAACCATTTATCAGCAAGACCTTCGTCGATTATATGCTAGAAATGTGAAGGGTCGAGCATTTCAGGAAGGGGACCTTGTGCTCCGAGTGGACCAGCAACGGCCTCACAAACTTGCCCCCGCTTGGGAAGGTCCCTTCATCGTCACCAAGGTGCTCCACAACGGAGCGTATCACCTCTACAATGTGGAGCATAATAAAGACGAGCCACGCGCTTGGAATGCGGAGCTACTCCGCCGTTTTTATACTTAAGTGTTCAGACTGATGAGATGTAATAAAGAGTACCTTTCAGTTCGTTTATCAAAGACATGGTTTTACAGTCTCCTAAATGATTGTTGTTACTATACTAATACATGTGTCAAAATCCCCCAGTGGGTGGCTTAGCCGCGAATCCGATTCGCCTAAGTTTAAAAAATCCTACCGAGTGATGAGCAACCCTCTCACTCGAGGGCTTAGCTGCAGTTCTGTACTTGCCTAAGTTTAAAAAAAAATCCTACCAAGTGATGAGCAACCCTCTCACTCGGGGGCTTAGCTGCAGTCCTGTACTCGCCTAAGTTTAAAAAATCCTACCGAGTGATGAGCAACCCTCTCACTCGGGGGCTTAGCTGCAGTCCTGTACTCGGCTAAGTTTAAAAAATCCTACCGAGTGATGAGCAACCCTCTCACTCGGGGGCTAAGCTGCAGTCCTGTACCCGCCTAAGTTTAAAAATCCTACCGAGTGATGAGCAACCCTCTCACTCGGGGGCTTAGCTGCAGTCCTGTACTCGCCTAAGTTAAAAAATCCTACCGAGTGATGAGCAACCCTCTCACTCGGGGGCTTAGCTGCAGTCCTGTACTCGCCTAAGTTTAAAAAAATCCTACCGAGTGATGAGCAACCCTCTCACTCGGGGGCTTAGCTCCAGTCCTGTACTCGCCTAAGTTTAAAAAATCCTACCGAGTGAGAGCAACCCTCTCACTCGGGGGCTTAGCTGCAGTCCTGTACTCGCCTAAGTTAAAAAATCCTACCGAGTGATGAGCAACCCTCTCACTCGGGGGCTTAGCTGCAGTCCTGTACTCGCCTAAGTTTAAAAAATCCTACCGAGTGATGAGCAACCCTCTCACTCGAGGGCTTAGCTGCAGTCCTGTACTCGCCTAAGTTTAAAAAATCCTACCGAGTGATGAGCAACCCTCTCACTCGGGGGCTTAGCTGCAGTCCTGTACCGCCTAAGTTTAAAAAATCCTACCGAGTGGAGCAACCCTCTCACTCGGGGCTTAGCTGCAGTCCTGTACTCGCCTAAGTTTAAAAAATCCTACCGAGTATGAGCAACCCTCTCACTCGGGGGCTTAGCTGCAGTCCTGTACTCGCCTAAGTTAAAAAATCTTACCGAGTGATGAGCAACCCTCTCACTCGGGGGCTTAGCTGCAATCCTGTACTCGCCTAGTTTAAAAAATCCTACCGAGTGAGAGCAACCCTCTCACTCGGGGGCTTAGCTGCAGTCATGTACTCGCCTAAGTTTAAAAAATCCTATCGAGTGATGAGCAACCCTCTCACTCGGGGGCTTAGCTGCAGTCATGTACTCGCCTAAGTTAAAAAATCCTATCGAGTGATGAGCAACCCTCTCACTGGGGGCTTAGCTACAGTCCTGTACTCGCCTAAGTTTAAAAATCCTACCGAGTGATGAGCAACCCTCTCACTTGGGGGCTTAGCTGCAGTCCTGTACTCGCCTAAGTTTGAAACATGCTCCATCCTGATCTGCAAGGACGACGAGGTGCAGGTCGTCCGCGATCCTCTCCTCAGAACTGCGTCTGTTCCGAGTGAAGATACAAGTTCCACTCGGAAATAAAAACAAGCATATTAAGGGCAAACTAAGTTCGGACGAGGGAGCTTAAAGTACTAGGGCATCAGGCCCGAAGGAGTTTTACGGTTACAAAATCACTCGGCATACCGAGTCAAATTGAACGGATCATAAAAGTTCGGACGAAGGACCTCAAAGTACTCGGGCATCAGGCCCGAAGGAGTTTTACGATTACAGAATCACTCGGCATACCGAGGCAAATTGAATCAGATCATAAAAGTTTCATTCACTCCGCAGAGGGCTGGCAGGCTCGACAAACTCGTCCAGGTCGATTCCATCTGCGATTCGAGTAGCAACAGCAATGAAGGTCTCCATGAAAGACTGGAAGTCGAGTTTCTTGGTGTTGGCGACCTTGATTGCCGCTAGCTTCTCTTCTCTGGCTTCCTTGCAGTGGACGGAACCAGGGACAAAGCTACGTCAGCACCGCATCGCAGCGGACTTCTTCCACTCCTGCACTCGACTAGGAATCTCGTTAAGTCAAGTCATCAGAGACTCGAGATCGTTTCGGAGCGTGTCCCCTGGCCAGAGCGCTGTGTCGATCCGCGAAACTGCAACCTTGAGTCGAGCAAGATATTCCAAGGCACTGGCAAGGCGAGACTCCAGTCGGAGCACATTCATGGCTGCTTCATCTTTGACAGGGGAGTTGATGGGGTCCAAGTTCGTCTCGACTCGCCCAGCTTCTTCCTCGAAGTCTTGACAGAATTCTGCACTCGCAGAGAAATAATGAGTCGACAGCGGTATGATGAGTCGACGAAAGCAAACCAATCGCACAGAGAAAAGTACCTTCAAGCATGAGGAATAATTTTTTGGCGAGTCCTCCCAGGTAGTTCTCCAGCTCGTCCTCCTGCGGGTGATGTCTTCTACTTTGTCGGTCAGGGTCCGCTTGTCTTCTTCAGACGAGTCACTTCTTGTTGGCTTCGTCAAGAGCAGCCTTCAGCTTGGCATTCTCTCCCTCCAGCTGTCCGACTGAGGCCATCTTTTGGTCGGCAAGCGCCGTTTTGTCCTTAGCGGTTTTCTTGGCAACAGCAAGGTCAAGGTCCTTCTTCTCCAAAGCTTGTCTCATTGTTTCTAGAAATAATAACATTGAATCAGAAAAAGGAGGAGAGAAGATGGCAGAGAACCGGTCGACAAGCTTTCCTTACCAGCAGCGTCATCCTTAGCCTTCTGCAAGTTGTTTCGAGCCAACTCCAGGTCAAGATTGAGCTGGATTTGCTTCTTCTCCAAGTCGGCAAACCGGGCTCCAAGATCACAAGATTTCTGTGTTCAGAGATAGTCAGTCGGCAGACACAAAGACTACTGCCGAATCAAACATTCGCCAATAGTCTCGAGGACTACACCCAGTGGGTGCACTCAGCGTGCCCCACTGGTCCGCTCTTTCAATCGACTTGGTCCGTCCAGTCAAAAAAAAAACTCAGACCATAGCCGACTGCCTGCAGTCGACTACGGTCTCGGGGACTACACCCAGTGGGTGCACTCAGCGTGCCCCCACTGGTAAAGGTTCCACCGGCATGATCTGCGCAGCTCGAGAGGAAAAGATCTGTTAAAAGACCCCCGCCGAATCAAACATTCGACGGCGGTCTCGGGGACTACACCAGTGGGTGCACTCAGCGTGCCCCACTGGTTCAAAGATTCGATCAGCACAACCTAGTCGACTCAAGTGGAAAAACTACTCAACAGAAATTAAAACACCACCGGGTGTGCAGACTGACAATGGATGTGCAATTAAGGTTCCAAAACGCTCATCCACGGATGTCTTGTGGATAAAGCTGCAGTTTCTAAATATCATATCCTAACAGAACAAGCGTCAGATGGAGTTCAGTCGGAAGTAAGCTAACCTAGACATTGGCCTGAAGTGCTGAGCTGGAATCATAGGCAGCTTGACTGGCCTCGTGCACCACCTTCATCTGCTCCATCATAACGCCAGCCTGGCGTATAGCCTCCTTGGTAGCACTCACTTGGTCTTCTAGGACGTGATGGGCGGTGGAGGAGCAGTCGGTGTATCAGTTGCAGTAGCTTGAGAGCTTGAGGCATGAAGTTGGACAGACAAAGCAAGGGCCGGCACAGTCGACGACGAAGGACGAACACTCGACAAGGGATTCGCAAAAGTAACGGAGGCACGGTTGAAGTCCCCGGATTGCTGGATAGCTGGTTCCATCGCCGGCGTCGACTGAGGCGTCTTGCTAGCTGGTACCTTCTTGACTGAGGTCCTGCTCCTCCTACCCACGAGTTTCTGTGGCTCATCTTCTCATCGTCTTGAAGTTCAATAACATTTTGCGGAGCTGCAAAGAAATCGACCACAAGAGTTCAGTCGACTGTAGAATTGGCTAGCAAAGAAAAGATGAGATAATAGGGGTCATACCCGCTTTGGAGGTGACCGCGTCCTCCATCTCCTCGTCACCATCATCTTGGTAAGCAGAAGCCCCGAGGTGAGGTAGCAGCGCTGCAAATCTCAAGGTTCACTCGGTCAAGCAGTGAATGGGTCGACAACTGATATAAGATTCTTCAAACAAAGGGTGAAAACGAACGCTTACTCAGAGGCGATGGGAACGTCAACCTTGATCTTGGGCAAAGCCTTCCGTGGCTTTGACGGCGCTGTCTTGAGTTGCTTCGGAGCCTTCTAGTCGGCACCGGAGAAGATGTCCGAGTGCGCTTCGAAGTCTGTCTAGTCGGTGCTGCCACCTTGCCCCGGATACTTGCTGGGTCGTGCTTGTGCTTGGAACGCTTTTCCGTGCGAGGTGGAGAATCGACCTCCTCCTCACTGCTCGAGTTTTCGTGCTCTTCATCACTCTCCCCATTGGAGTTCCAGTCGCCGCTGTCGCCTCCGCTCTCTCTTCTCCTTCCCGGATCTACTCCCCGTTGGGCATCGATACATCTCAGTATATATCTGCGAAGCAAAGAATCGAACAAGCATCAGTCGGTTCCAAAGACAGTTTACAAATTAGAGTAAAAGTCACTCGACATCGAAGGTCTGACCTTGTCTGGTTCATTATCAGCGCCGAGTGGCGGAATTCTCCTAGACCCCCTGGGGTTGTCTTTGTTTCTGGTAATGCTCTGCAGCCACCGCGCCACCGTCTCCTCGGCAACTTCCTCTGGGTGGATCCGAGCAGAATCATCGGCGCCCGAATACATCCACATAGGATGATCGCGGGCCTGGAGCGGCTGGATGCGGCGAGTGAGAAACACCTCTAGCAAATCCATGCCGGTCACACCATCGCGGACAAGTTGGATTACGCGGTCAACAACATATTCACCTTCGCCTTTTCTTCTGGAGTCACTTTCAAGGGAGAGGGCTTTTCAATTCGCCCATGGTAAAGGGAGGAAGGCCGTCGACTGACCAGGAGTTGGTTTGTCCTTACAATAAAACCAGGTCGACTGCCATCCTCTGAACGAATCGGGAAGAGTCATAGGTGGAAAAGTGCTTTTCCCCTCATCTGGATCCCTAGACCTCCGCACATCTGGATCACGTGCGTCCTCTCATCACTCGGATTGGCCTTTTTCACAGACTGTGAGCGGCAAGTAAGATGTGTTTGAGAGACCCCAATGCGGTCGACAACCCAGGAAATTCTCACACATGGAGACAAATGCAGCAAGGTATGTGATGGTGTTCGGAGAAAAGTGATGAAGTTGAGCCCCGAAAAAGTTCAGAAAACCTCGGAAAAAAGGATGAGGGGGCAGAGAAAAAACCACGGTCGACGTGGGTCGCGAGAGGACGCACTCACCCTCCTGCGACTGCGGCTCGGTTCATCACCGGCAGCCTCCAGGATCCATGGGTGATCAAGCCCCCCTCGACCAGATCCTCCATGTCCTCTGTTGAATCGTGGAGCGAATCCAATCCCTGGATCCAGCCGGGCGGCAGGCCGGATCTCGACGACGAACCACCCCGACTCGTCTTCTTGCCCTTCGCTGCCGCCGTCGCTTTCTTCGCATGCTCCAAGGCCGCCGTTTCTCTCCTTCCCCGCGGCAGGCTGCGCGGGCGGGCGGCGGCGTCGAAGGTGGCGGCAAAGTTGGTGGTGAAACAGGAGAAGAGGATGGAGATGGGGAGCACAGTACCGGGCTCATCGACCCCGACGCCTATATGGGCCTGCTCCCGAGTGGCTGACTAGTGGGCCCAGGCAATCCAGTCAAATCCCGCAACAGTCGCGCGCTGGATATGTGGCGAAAAGGTGGTGTGAGAATCGAGGCATTCCTGCCTAACCCGCTCCGTCTGCTGCGGTACTCTCCGCCCGCGCGCTTCTCAAATTTCGAATCCCGTGAGATCCGGAAAGCGGCAGCGTGACCAATCACGCCAAGGATCTTATACCATACCAACACTCAGAGCTTATCAGCAAAAATCACTCGACGACCTCTGAATGGACCCAGGCGACTGAAAATGAAGTTGAAGTTTTTACAAAGATCACCGGCCCGGTTAGG